>JAQGAF010000463.1:0-51038 GCA_034687865.1 Kryphioiulus occultus | reverse complement strand
TAAAAATAACCGCAAAAACGGAAAAAATGGACAAATTCCACGAAAACATTTGGCCAGGTGTAAGGCTCACCCTTAACATCCTGCATTAGTGATTGCAACGTTTGTAATGCATTATAGTGAACATGAAAGGGGGTGCTTGAATGCTTTATCATTTCAAGTTGATCAAAATGGGGAGCTATCTCATTTCGTCTATTGCTGGATGACGTACAGAAAAAGCTTCCAGCATTTCGGCAAAAGGCTGAAATGAAATGAAAATTGAACGAAGCATTAGTAATGCAAATTATTCTCGTCCATTGATTTCATGATGACATGATTGAAGGCTTGATGCGTGTATTCGCCCATAGTACAATGCTATCTTGTAGGCCTTCATTACACGCTCATTCTTAGCAGTGGATAATTTGATTATTTCGCTAGTGTTTTCTTCATTTTTTTTTTGAGACCGAATGGTTCAATATGGTATTAATGTGATTTAGCATATATGCCGCATTTTAACTTATCCTACTCAATTCACCCAGTTTATTTAAGCCAATCCATAGGAATGAATTTGCACTATCATCTCCCTCTTTTCATACTAAGTTCGCATTTCATTACATTTGACATGCATGTCGTAATTAAGCTGGAAAATTCGCTTGGTGGTGTTCTTATTCGAATACCAGTACTGATTAATAAGCTTAAGACGTTCGCAATCCTAATTGTAAAGTATTCATGAAATCTTCCTACGGATCACGAAAACAATTTAATATTTTACTCAAATTGATTAAAGAGAAGCTTTCCCCACATTTTTCTTTACTTAGGTCGTATAACTGAGCGCTATAGAAGGCGGCTGAAATCTTCTTTGCGTTTACTGGAATTAAGCTTAAGAGAAGAAGTAGAAAATGCAGAATTCGAGCTTATTAATGATAAATAAAAGTTGAAAATGAGGTTAATTTTTTAATTTTATTGCATTCAGGATTAGTGCTTGTTTGAGAGCCAAGCATTAGCTACCGAGTAATAAAACTGGCTTGTGCTTTATGAACAAGTTTCCGTATTACAAAAACAGCTGGCTCGTCGATCTACTTATAAATTTATTGACGATAAAAGAATGTACTAAGCTTATATAATTGTCATTACAGAATATAAACAAAAAGCAAAAAAAAAAGGAAAATGCTCTTTTGCTGCAGCAAGCGAAACTTTTTATTTATAATTGAATAACGCGTAGCCATTCGAACCAATTTGAAATGTATTTATTATAGTTAGGTGAATCATTGAATCAATACTAAATAAAATTACATTAGATGGTATTCTCTTGTCCGAAAATAACCAATAATGCATTTCTATTGTAATTTTATCTTAGAACAGGATGTCATCACATATGTATACGAGGTATTATCGTTGCAACGGCGTGTATATTGCAAGCTTTTTTTGAGCAAAATTAATGAATTAGAAAGCTGTCAGGCGATGCTTTTGAACATTGTGGTAACTTTAGGAGAAAAACGATATTGGAAATGTAAACTTGCATCTACAGAGTAACAATGGCAAATTGTCATTGTCGTTGGATAACATCCCTAGTGACAGAATGGGGATATGAAGCTTTATTACAGCTGTTGACATTTGTGTTGGTAAATGCAAATATTTATGCCCAACGTTTAGAAAACTGATGTATATTCTGCACTGAGCTGTTGTTAAATTAAATTTAATTCAGTAATCTGACACTGGTTGTGAGATGGTG
Source organism: Kryphioiulus occultus (assembly GCA_034687865.1). Classification (NCBI taxonomy): domain Eukaryota; kingdom Metazoa; phylum Arthropoda; class Diplopoda; order Julida; family Julidae; genus Kryphioiulus; species Kryphioiulus occultus. The sequence continues at coordinate 49,330 of JAQGAF010000463.1, read as the reverse complement.
CACGATGGTCATTGTGGGAATGCTGAATTCTGCTTGGTATTACACCTAACTGATGAATTAAGTAATTGTCGTTCCTATGATTTCCGACACAGCCTAAGCACGCCTTCTACTAATTTGTGTCATGGTCAATTGGCAAGCGAGCTCGTTTGAAAAGTTATGTTAGTAATAAAGCGAATTTGCTTTCTAGTTTATATTTCTGTGCCAATTATTCTCAATTTTAAGAGTGCTTTTTGTCAACCTACTTGAGGTTTAGCGTAATTGGCAATTTGGGTACTTATGCCATGTTATAGGTCTTCTTCTTAACCTGTGCATTCCTCTGATTGTGCCTAACGATAATGTAACCGATTTGTTCGGGGGATATTTTTTGGATTATTTATAGATAAACTAACAAATTCTCGGAAATTAGGAGTTTTTCATTTTGATACTTCATTAGCGATATATTTATAAATATTAAAACCAGTTTGTCAAACTTTTCATCGATTGCAACTGACATTACATTTAAAATAATCGTGAAATGAGTTCGTCTAACTTTGAATATAATGTTAACTTTGCTTTTAAAATAAACTTTCGTTCCATTGCACAGCCCTTTGCGACAAAACTGCATTTACAAATTATTTTCAAAGTTGCCTTATTGATTCATGTACACTGTACATTGTCGTTATAGCAAAGTAACATTTCATGTTGAATTTCTATATAGAAGTACTTTATGCGAGAGAATTATCAATCAGTGTTGTTGTTCATTCCCGTACAATGCGATTAATTAGTCTAGCCGTCTAATTGGAAATAGGTAAATTCATTTGCCAGTTTATGCGCAGTGGCAATAATGGCCGTGTTTCTTCTACTTATTCGCAGTCGTTAAGTCTAAAAATAGTCATTCGAGCGAAAGTTTCAGTAATTTCACAGCGTATGTCTTAACATTGCTTGACATCACCCTTGATCTTTAGTCAGGTAATTCGTTTAAACGAAGTTTTGCAATTTGTCTGCTAAAAGTTACCCAGTGAAGCGTAGATATAGCACCAGCACGTTATCTTTTTATGTTGACTTTTTTAAAGTAGAAAATTTGCCTGATTTATTGTTGCTAGATCTGAATTTACGAGTGATCCAATTAGTTTATATGGGGAGGCCTGTGTATTATGCAAATATGCACAGAGGCAAACTTCATGGCCTTTATATAGGAAAATGTTGTGCCGTGAGATTAGCGAGAAATGCTAATGCTTATTTGAACAAAAGCAATCTGCACGTAAAACAGGTCTTAAGCATTTATGCGTGTAAAATGCGTTAATGTAAACTTTGGTGTGGAAAGAACTCCTCTTTCAGAGACAATGGTTTGGTGAACGTGGTTCCAGCCTATATGGTCTGTATTGTGGTTGTATAGGGTTCAACCAAATCAATACATTGGGCGCACTATTTAACTTTTAGTGCTCCCCGGAACTATGTAATCTACATAATATGCATTATGTTCATAGTTAAGGATACAGAATTATATAGCAGCGAAGGTCGAAAAGCCAAATATTTTTTAATTAGCCATTGCAGTCTCTACGGTGTTATTAATACAACGCGTCTCGTGTTTGCCCAAAGTCTAACGAAGCTTCATGTTATAGCTCCCAAATGTTGAGAAAATCTATAACTATGCTAAAACCCAAACACCCAAGTTTTCAAGAACTGCTATAGTCGAATACTAGTGAACGTGTTTATATGGGCTTTCTTTAAGGAGGATTCCTTAAGGTGTTGCCCTTCCCGACAAAAGTTTGGAAATTTCCTAATCGGCACAGCTTGCGTCCGAAAAAATGACAAATAACATAAAAATGGCAATTGGGAACTTAAAACGGCTTATGGATTGTTAAACTGCCACTATTTGTTAGTGTTGGGGTACAGTTGTTCGATATTATACCGCCACCACCTGAATTAAAGCGACGTCAAAACATGGGGTAACACTGACAATTGCTTGGAAAAATCAAATATGGGGACAAAAGTTTGGAAATTTTGCAATTATTATTTTATCCAGCTTTCATTTGTTTGGATCACAGCCTGAATTGATCGTGGCATTAACTCAGTGAGCATTTGGCATTATTCTTCACTTAAATTGCACCCCACATCTTGAATATTTGCTCAGTTCAGTCAAAGAACACGGGGTCTGCTTCACAATTTTCTTTTTCGTGTCACCTTTTATGCTCTCAACGGGATTGATGTCAGGAACGTTCCTCGGTAATTATAATACATGAATATGTTGTTCATCAAACCAGGTTATTGTGTTTTAGCCGTATGGCATGGTGCACCATCCTGCTGATAACTGTAGTGCTTGTCTCTGAATAATAACTGCACTTGAAATCATATGAGCACCCATATTCCCCTCACATGCAGTGCTATTCGTGTTACTAAGTGATAAAGTCGAAACGTACGATTCCTTTTGCTCACATATAACCTTACACCATTGCACCTGATGGTCACTTAACTTTGGTGGACATACAGGTCCAAAACGTGCAGTTTGTCATCATTGAGAGGCAAAATCCGCATTCATCATTTATTTCCAGTCTTCTGCATTCCACATCTTTTGATAATTTGCCCAAGCAAGGTTATTTTCGCCAAAACATGCTTTATACTGATGGCATCCTATTGGGCAGTCATTTGCTTGGCTAATTGTTTTCTTAACCTTCTCAAACTCCATCTGAAATGCCGGTTTTCAGATGTAGTCCTGGCACGTGAATGGTCACTTTTTGAACTAACACTGCAGTTTCCTGATTGCTTGTATTTCGCATTGATTTTGTTAACAGTCAAGTGGCTGTAGGTCAGGCTCCTTAGCAATTGTGACCTGTTTCATATTCGCTAGCCATTTTTATAACTAAATCATAGACTGATTCTGCAAATTTGCTTTCATGATGCAATTTCGTTTTTGTTTTAAACTTTTGATTTTATATCCATAAATTCTTGGCTTGAACAAGTCAGGTGAAATATACCAACAAGGAGACGAAGTAATCTGCAAGATTTCGCATCATTTACATGCAATTGATGAAACATTTCAAAACTTTTGTCCCCATATTTGATTGTTTCCAAACATTCGTCAGTGGTACCCCATGGTACCCCATGCAGGATAGAAATTATACAAGAAATTTTCGTCTCAACCAACAATATTTCAAGGAATTGTTCATTTTCCAGCTAACTATTCCATTTTCCGAGCTAAGTAGAAAATGAAGTCAAAAATTGTGTTACCTTTAAAAATCATAAGAGTTCTTAAAAGAATGCAATTTTCACAATATACAGTAAATATACATGTAAATATACGTGTAAATATACATTTATATAAATTCTCAACTTCGTTTAAGTTTTAGTTTATGTTCGATCATTCACGGTTCAGGGCTTTAACCATGTCATTATTATAACGCATTGACCATATTGTAATACGTTAACATTTATATTTTTTCAGCAATCTGTTCCGTTTCAATTTGTTGCTTTTGCATTTTCCCGTGTCAGCATTTCCTTGCCAAATCCTTCCTATTTTGTTTGTTGGGGCGAAATTTTCTTGCAATCTCATCGCATTTCCGTCCGATATGATGCCTGCAAAGAAATTGATGAATTTTTTCGCTTTTATTTTCTGTGACGTTTTTATTCATCATTGAACTCTTTTCTGCATGTTTTTTTGAAACATGGCCTTCCTTTAACTGCGAAGAAGATTATGGTCTCCCCCATAGATTTGGCATGGGTTGGAATGATGCAGACTCCTCAACAATTTTATTTTATCCCTCCTACCCTTACTAAATTGTGCTTTGGTAGGGCTTATCAGAGCAAGTTTTTCTAGATGGCACCAAACTATTGCGGTTTTCAAAATAGTTCAGCACATTGCCAACGCCAGCTTTATTTTCTCAACTGATGGCTCTTAGTGTCCCTCATATGATGGCATGTGCCGACAAATATATCTATGGGGTTTAAAGGAAAATTCTTTATGTAAAGACCATCCGTACGTCGTAGAAATTATTTTTGAACAATGTATTTCTGCACATTTAAAAATGCGTGTAAAATATCAAGGTGTTACTATGAACGCGACTCATTTCACGATGTCGTTTTTAACTGAAAACCATTAAGAACAGTTGGAAATCCCTTTTATATCATAGCTAGTGGTAGAACACTAAATAGGTTTTAATTGAAATGATATGATGCGTCTGAATTTACCAGCGTATATGGCGCCTTTGGTGGTCTAATGCTTCCAGAAGTCTTCTAAATTCACTTCTTATGGCTTCTAATTCACTTCTATATTCATTGTTTTCAGAAATATTACTATATTCATAAAAACCGACATCGCGAAAATGTCAGGCATCCTATTTAGTCAACCTTCTTTCAAATTCTTTCAAAAAACCAGAACACGCCATGATAATTTGTCACAAATATTCGACATTCAATAAACAGATTGTCAGAATTTTGCCGAAATGAAAAATTGGAGTATTGTGATTGCTCAAAAATCGGTTATAATGACTTTAATTCGAAATTGTAAAAGTTGTTCAGATGTTCATTAATCTTGCATGAAGAGGACTAGGCCTACTGTATAGCTGCTTTTGGTATTTTATATATTCATAAGATGTATTTTTATACAGTACATTGTGTTTACTCTTGCTTAAACTTGTTTACTTGTTTATATTGAGCGTTACCTCTTAGCATACGTTTTACCAGTTTGAATATGATGTTAGCTGCAAAAACCATGGGTGCTATAGGTCTAAATAAAATTACAAAGCGGCATAACATAAATATCCCATGGTGTTATCTATTGGAAATGCGACCAGAGTATTTTACTGGTTTTCTGCGCTTTATTACTGCTTGGGAGGGAATCAAAGACGGACGAGTTTACGACTTTTTTGCACTCTTTACTAGCTGGCTACCGACCATAATGCTAAACCCATATGTGGTTGGGATATCAGAGTTGCACAAGTCGTTGCCCACAGTTGTTGCTGTGTTTCATTTTTTTAAAATATTTTAGGGATACCATAAACCGTGCTTTTAGACCGCAACTGCACATGTTCACTTAAAAGCTTTGCCTTAAAGATTTTTAAGACTTAAGCAATCTTACTGGTGGATTTTAAAGGCGATGACCAAGGTTTATCTCTGGGAGGGTTAGTGGTTTTTGTGTGCCCTGTGTTGCTTGATTATAAAAAATAACTGAAAATAGCAGGGTATTATGATAAACATTCGCGTTTCCGTGCCAACGAAAGAAAACAAAACGTTGAATGAATAACGCATTATTTTCAACCTAAACAACAGTTGAGAATGACGTTTAGTTATTTTTACTATTATATGTGATGGGAAAGAACCTGCTGGGATAATTTTGACTCGGTTTAAACTTAAAATACACCAAATGATTTATGAGAAAATCGAGAATTGGAATAAATGCTCTTTAAAAGTCAAGAAGATGCTGTTATATGCATGTTGAAACAGGGACCCATTATCAAACTTTGTTTGTATACACTGTAAGTAAAATATTTTGAAATCCTAAAACAATCTATGGATGAATGCAGTCATTGCAATGAGAATAATATTTTATCGACGTATTTCGTCAGTTGTTTTTCTTGTACGGTAATTGTTTAAACTTTTATTTTTCTTGATCAGCAATTTATTTTTCTTTAAGGATTTCTTGGTTATCAAGTCATATTTGCGCAGCGATGCACCGAAGCTTAAAAGTAAAAAAATGAACACTTTTTGTCTTTCTTATCCTGTCTAAATGCAAACTCTGCACATACCAGATCTATTGTAAACAATCGTTATTTTTTGCATATCTCGATTGTTAAGTCGCTTTCCCCATCAGCAAATTCTTGAGAGTGGAAAATACTGAACGTAAATACCATACGCTTTTGCTTTTCTTGCTATATTTCCTATTAGACTGCAGAAGAAGTGTTTGCTGTCTGCTTTTTTCTGTGCTCAAATAGGCGGACTTTTTGGTAGTTTTTGCTGCTTTTTCTCCACATACGTTTTTTTCTCAGTTTATGAGAACATTGAAGCGAGTGCGATCGCATTTTTTAACTCGTGAAATAAGAGAGGCTGGAGTCCAGGCCTAATTTCCGGTCGGAAACTATGCGTTTTTACTTCTTAATATAGTTTGTCAGAAAGTCATGATCTGCCTCGTAGCATCTGCTTGGTGCCTTATAAACCTTTACGTTTATGGATTAATTCCACATGTAGCAAAGACATAAAAATGGCCTGTTTTTGCAATGTTGACTTACATGGTCACAATCTAGCAGAAAAAAGTTGAACGTTTTTGGTGTTTTTTTACTCAGTGTCGTCATTGCTTTTATGTGCTAGCGTTGTTATTGAAGGGAACATAGTATGATTACAATATCTAAGCTTATAAGACCGTTATTTTGTAATAAGCATGTTAAAAAATTGTATAAGATACTTAAATTGGACTTAGGAAAGCTTAAGAAAGGGTTAGGGAAGTTTGTTGGAATGATCTTGACATCAGTCACCAGTCTTATTGGTTCTATTCTGTTTGGTGACATTTGCAAATTCTCTCATATAGTTCACTGATTTTTTATTTGCAAAATTGCGTGACATTATTTTTGAAACAGTCGAAACCTTATTTAGAGATTATAATTTAGCTTTCGGCTGAAAAGTCTAAAGTAACCCTTCATTTAAAACAAAAGAGTCAGTCTATGTGTTTTTTCGGCTACTGTATGTCTACTGATCTTTCTTAATTACACTCCTTTGTTCTAAGCGTAGTAAAAGTTTATTTACTCAATTGCAACAATCACCATCTCATGAGTTCAGAGACCACATTTTTTCTTGAAAAAAATCGATTTGGGAGCAAAAGTGCAGATTTTTGTGCACCAATTAAAAGAAATAAGAGCGCGTTGAGGACTCATTAAGTTGTATTGCGAGATAACGACGTTTGCTGTAATTGAGTTTAGTTGTTTCTGTAAACTCGCGCACATTGAACATCATCAATAAATTAACTTTGATTAAGACAATGAATTAGATTGCTTCCGAGAAAACATTGAGAAGGCTATACGATGTTTGTTTTGAGCTGCTCATTTTGATTAACTATTGTTCGATGATTTCACGCCAAGTTTAATCATCCAAAAAGTTTAGCGTTGACTTTATCTTTCCGGTATTTTACTTCGTTTAAGTAATCCTCGTTTAAAACTAATTAATTAACGACAACCGTAAAGAAATTTGCTGATTAGAACGATTTCGTTTAATTGCTATAGTATCACTCTTATGATGTTCAGGACATGCTCTGTCAGCTTATTAAGTTTATTATGCATCTACGCAAATAATTTAAGGAATATTTAGTTGTTTATGGCAAATATCCTAGAAAGAAGTTAGATGCATGTCACATTATATGAAATACTGAGTTGCTTTTTATAGCTGGATTTCTTTAATGAATAATTTAAACACTACTTTATTTTATTACTTCTATTTCAAATTTTATTTTAGTTTTATGGTTGGCTATACATAAAATTAGGTCGACAAACGGCCAATTTTTCCCAGAAATATATACATTTAGGTTTATTTATCATGTCTGAAATTTCTGGTTAATTTTATTTCGGTCCCTTTGATATTTAGGCCATAACTCCTTGACTGTCTCAACTACAACCGTGCTAGTATTTCTAACATACACTTGGATGTATACATGTAGTTGGTTTATGCATGCACATAACCTGGCCAAAATAATCGCCCATTGAATTTTGCATTATTTCATGCGACTCGTCATTTATTGTCTCTTCCTGCCATTCTGCATTTTCCTTCAAACTGTTATTCTTTGTCATATCGACATTCTTTGAAAGTCCTGCACAGCAGCATTATCCGAAATAGCATTACTGCGAGGTCCTTACGGGCCTCAATAAGCTAACTGGCATCACTATTCGTGTTTCTTTCGTTTTTGCATGGCAAACGCATCGGTTGTTAAAGCAAAGGCGCAAACATAGGGAAGCCATCAAAATAATAATGGTATTGTCGTACTGCTAACAGCAGTAATCATTGTCGTCACTGTGAGTGGCTGCTCGCAAAGGCAGTACGTGCAGGGGGTTGTGAATGAGGGTCCTTGATCGCAATTTTAGCATGAAGGACCCTACGATTCAAATGAAAGCTTCGCCTCCTGGCTTACACACTCATCCATGTGGATAAACTCGTAAAATTCACTTAAGCTTTCGGGTTATTCCCCAAGTTTTCGTTCTCGGCTTTAAATTTATCTTCCCCCCTTGTTGCAGCACTGCCGCCAAATAAACCCAGTTGCACTACGACAATCTATTTATTGCGTTTTATACGGCCTGCTTTTCCTTCCTAAATTAAACATTTTATTTATGTTTTCTTCCTGGAAGCAAACGTGCGTGGGCAACGCTTTTCAGCGATATTAGAAAAGTTATGGTTTGTAAACGCGATTTAATTTTGTTTGAATGAAAGGGTGAGTTTTGCAATGAACGGCGTATAGACCCATTGTGGCTGAACGTGAGACATTGAAATGCCACTTTTACCATAAATAACCACTTTCTCAAAATCTGCTAAGCAAATGGATAGCAATGAAAATGCCATTGCAAATGTAAGATTTTTCAGATTGATTTTCCATGGGGAATGACCAAACGAGAAGACCGATTGTAGTCTTCAAAACCAAAATAAAGTAAACAGTGACATACCCGTTTTGATGGTTAACTGGAAAATCCGACAGGGCGACAGAACCTGGGAATCCTGGAAAACCTGGGAAAGTCAGGGGATTTGCAATTGACCGCAAAAAATTTGAAAGTCCGGAAAATTTTGAATTTTTTTTCAAAAAGTCAGAGGATGTCCAAACTTAATTATAATTTTAATTCAGAAGGTACTTCATATATTGATTATAGATTGTACTGTGGTTTTTAGATGAAATTGCTCTTTACACAATCAAAGAAAACCCCAATATGGCTGATTGGTGCCTTTTATTTGGCTTCATTATGACAATATCGAAATTTGTCAAATTAAAATGAATGCTGAGCATCTCAGTACTCATTAAAAATCCAAAATAAAAAGTGCATTAATATTTTAATGTAGCGCGAATCCCATTAGTATACAAATTCAATAATTATTAGCCTAGTAAAAGGCAGGCTATATTTACTTTGTAAACCTAATGGTCGATGAGTAGGCTGTAAAGTTGAGGGGTTGATAAAATGTTTAACCAAGCTGTGGGAACCCTGTTGAAGTCACCAATTTCATTTGTATAACAACTTCATAAGTAAGTGCAGTTGAACTTGCTGTTCAATATTTATTCATGTTATTTTTAATGTGAAACATAGGCAGCATTGTCGTTTTCACTCAGAATTTCACAACAAATTGGATCGCTGTCCCGTTAATTCCATTAAACTACCATCTAGTGTAATGGTGGAGTGCAATCTGTAATTCTTCCGTGTATACAGTACGTAAGTTTGTTTTCTCTACGAATGTTGTCTCACAAGTCCCTGGACGATTTGAATCCACTCAGCCTAAGCCCAAATTGTATGCTTCTGCGTGGCCATATCTTGTCACATAGCATTATTTGTCTCAAAATTGCCGTTTTCCCCAGTTGTCAACTAGAGTTTCCGAAGGAATCTCTTATATTTACTAAACGCGGTTTTGACACGTTCCTATTCTTGGGCCCTAAGAAGTTCGCACACCCATAGTTCCCATCCTTGGCTCGTTTTCCTCCTTTGAATTTTATGTCCAATAAAAGCCACAGATATGCAAAATAGGTTTTGGCATGTGCGGGTAATTTGGACGTTTATCTTAACGAATATGCGGTGCCCGACTGATTAGATTAATTGTCCAAATTGCAGCTGAGAAAGCCTGTGCCGCTCTTGTTGCTACGCAAATTTATAATCGTGGTTTCGTCCTGGGAAATTAATTGGCCACAACAAACCGAGGTTTGTCATATACCGCACCGTACGCCTTCATACAGTTTATCTTCAACAATGGTGTTGGTGACACTAATTTGAAGTCATAACATTTTTATTTTGACCGAATTTTTATTCAGGGTTTTTGTTGTTAGGCTAACTATATCCTGCGGTAATACAGTTTATGTATATTGTGAAATATCTAGGAAAATGTGCTTGATTTTTCTATTTTGTCTGACCTTTTCTTGAATTTGTAATCCTTACCCGATTTGATATCCTTACAGGGTAACTACGTAATTCCAAAGTCGTATACAGTATGCACATGTATACCAGTTTATCCGAGTGGTTGATATTTGAAAACAGTCATGTTTCTTATGAAAATCCACTAAAATCCACTCAAAATCCATTATTTCTGCTACGTTTTTTTTATAATGTTTCGCCAACAGCGTTCTTAAATGATAAATACGGTATTTGACTACTTATAAATTCATGAATTCATGAGTTTAACACTACTTAAATTGCTTTTCATACATTAACATCTTGAGGAGAACACAAATACAGCTTGCAAACTAATTAACGATTACTAAGGTTTGAAATCTGGTAGGCTAAACACGTGGCTTGGTGTTTTCTGAAGTAAAAATATGTCGAATCCGTAGACAGGGTTTGTTTCAAATTTCCTGGTAATTTTCCAAAAAGTGTCTGGAAAACCTGTAAAAGTCAGGAAACTTTTAATGGAAAATCATCTATTCATTCTGGCATATTCTGTAGGAAGCCTAATAGCAGTTGCGCTCAGATTGCTTCAACGTAGCTTATGGAAAATATCACTAGTCTTCAAGCAACTTATCCATTTTATAAAAGTTGGTGAATTATTACGACGAGGACGAAAGCAAGATCCATTGACGATGCTTGTTTTTTGTTTCTTCATGTCTCGCTGTAAGACGGAGGAATAAATTCGATGGAGTGCATACGTTGGGGTTCTCGGAAGTGGTGCCCAATTCATTTTCCTCCAGGAAGAGGAACTGCAAGCTGCAGAAGACTGTGTTAGTGCAATGCATTTTGACATTGTTATTGAATCTAAAATTAATGGGTGCTCTCTTAACGCGTGACCCAGATCGTGGGAGCAAGGCTTCGCCTCGGAAGTGGCTGTGCTTAGGCGATGATGCGTGCACAATCGTTGTGTCCACAAGCCCCGTTGCGAATAATGAACCAACGAATAAAAGCAGAAAACGTGTAATCAACGGATAATCACGTGTTAAATGGACGGGGCGAGAACGCATTCACGCCTTCGGCCAAGGTTCGGTGCCCAAATAAACGCAACGACTAATTCGTTCGTCGAAAATTGCCCGGGGCACGCGAGCGCCACCTTTGACCTCCTGTGGGGGGCTAATGCGTGGCCAGGATTTCGATCACCGAAAATGACATACATGTACGACGTGCGTGTGCTGAGTCGGAAATTACGTTGACACGTCTATCTGCCATACGCTTGTGCATGGATGAACTGGCATTGTCAGCGCAATATGCATTTCAGGACCAGTGACTTAAACGCACTCTCTGCCAACATCTTACAGCTTACGAACGTACATATATTCCCAATGGGAAACCTTTTCACATTTTCATTACTCGAAGTCTCATCGTGCTACTTTATCTCCATATACATTCATTCTATGCATTATGCCATGCTCCTCCATTTACACAATGACAGATTTCCCACTTTCTGGAAAGTCAGGGAATATTATGGAGATGAAAAGGTGTCAGGGAATGTCATCCAATTCGTGAAAATTCGTGAAAACATCAAGGAATGTCAGTGAAATTGAGATACTTTGTATCTTATGTAAAATGTCAAGGAAATTATTGAAACCATCAACTCGACTTGAGAATTTGAGTGAGAACCCTGTGTACGTTATGCCCTGCTCCGCTATTGACATAATGAGAAAGTGGGCTTCTCCTAAAGGCTCATAGGCTGGCAGTGATAGACTGGCAATTGAGTAGCCAAATAGCGAATTTGCGATTTTAGGGTTTGTTTAGATTAAGTTAAGTTGTAGACAAAAAAGAATCACAGAGTATACTGTAGCTAGAACAGGTGTGACAATCTTGAATTTTTGCAGGGTTGAATGTATAGTACCGGTATATCAAAACTGATTCTTTTTTACTCTATTAGTTTATCTGTACAATGAGGGGTAAGACGAAATGTTTCGCTTTTATTTGGTTTATTAATACAGTACATACACGTGCTCTGAAAAAAATGGAACGCTGGCCCCTGTATGTCAGCAATCACTGCTACCAGTCATGTACTGTTGTGTTGCGCTTTCTTTGGCAGCTGTCGAGTAATCGAAGAAATTGCATTCGAACAAACTTAAGAAATGCTTAATAAGGTATTTCAGAAATAAATCATCCCCGAATTGTCTGTGATATTAATTTTTGTTTTGTTTTTCATCCAGATTTCATTGCCTGCCTTCAGTCCAAGGGTCCAGAATTTCTGGCCGAGCCTCCCCATCATGGAGACTTCTCGAACAGCACGGGAATTCGTCTGGACTGCGCTGCCCACGGCAATCCTCCACCGGTCATCGAGTGGACACTGGCCGACGGATCGCCCGTGGCCAACATCAACGGAATTCGTACCATCTTGCGCAATGGAACCCTTGTTTTTCACCCTTTCGATGCCAAAGACTACAGACAGGACGTGCACGCCACCACCTACAGGTGTTCGGCCAGGAATCCGCTTGGGGTCGTTTTCAGCAGAGATGTACGCATGCGCGCAGGTAAGAAGTTATTCATTTCGTGCATGCACTTATGATAGTTTTTGCAATTGCGCATATCCAATTGTTTGATCGTACTTGTATGTACAAGTATACAGGTGTCTGGATAATTATTCGAACAATTTAATAATGCAGTTTTTAAAGATGCTTTGACGTTTTTGTTTTTGGGCAACCTTCCCCTATTTCCACCCTGTAAGACAGGAACGAGATCACTGATTGTCGTTATTCAGAGGTAGCGAAACATCGTTACCATTAACATTATGATATTAACAATCTTAAAGCTGTGTATATATACTTTCCCAGAGTTGGTTTTTACGAATCTGCATTTCATTTTCCTATCAAGAACATACTGCTGCCCCTGAATATCGGCAATCACTGCTGACTAATTTGATTTGTAAAACTAGATTGGGGTTTCAGGATATACATACTGAATGTACAAATAAGCATGAAAAAACTCGACAGTAAGTCTGTCTCATAATGCAGTAATTGTTTCGAAACGTCTTTGAAAGTTCAAAACTAATTTCAATTTCCGGTTAACCTGATTTTATCACAGCAAGCATAGTGTTTATTGCATTTTAAATAATAAGTTTGATGTATCATGGTAATTGGCCCACTTCAGCCAAGTTTGGTGATTCTAAACTTTTGGATGTCCTTTTTTGCAAAGTAATCGAGACTCTTGAGTTTGTGTTAAGTCAAGAAGAATTTTTCATCTAAATTCTTGGCCAAATTTAATAAAACCTAGCCATTTTGTAATTTTGGCTCAGGGAGAAATGCCAATTAGTTTTACTTCTGAACGACAGATTGCGACCTAATGCAAATTGCTCTTTCTCTCTCTCTACAGAAAATGCAAAGTGGCTTCGTTCTATAAACTCCCAAAATTCAGTATAAACAAGAGCTCGCAATTTCCGGAGGTGTATTTCCCTAGGCAAACTTGCTAGGAATCTTATTTCCACGATGTTATGAAATATAAATGCGATTGTCTTGGCAATGCAGGCGTGAGATTCGTATACGTGAATGTGGAATATAAAGTTAGGCGTTCTAGTAGTTTTCTCAAGTACTTTGTATGCGTTTGACTGTCAGCTATTATTATTTCGGAAATAAGAGCAAATAAACGCGTTTAATTTATTTCGGACGAAATTTCAAGATTGCCCCGAAAACAATTATAATCGTGCGTTGCATCGCAGTTTTACCCATTGTCAATGCATGCACTCCGAACTACTGAATATTTATTAATTTAATATTGCTGAAAATTTCTGTAAATATCAGCCATGCGCGCCTATGGCGACGTACGCAGCTGCTAAATATGCAAATGCATGCGTAGTAATGTGATAAATTGGATAAGGTTTTCTAATTGCATGGAAATCTGATTAGTTTAGGCGACTCATTCGGGCTGAAATTTCATTTGGGACCCGACAAGGGCCATCCGCCAAGTATGTCTTGTGGTTGGCACAATTCTATATCGTCCTTGTAAGTGCAGTATTGTCTGGTTTTATCGATATCCGCATGAGCTTGTCATACCTTGATTTCATTTACGAATATTATAAAGTGAAGTTATGCTATTTAACAGGGGTCTTTTTATAGAATGCATATTCACATTTTTTGCATGACATGTAATGTTGCACAAACTATTAGACACAATAACAACATTGAAAATATACATGTAATACAATTACCTAGTTTTTTTGGTTGTTATAAAAAGTTACACAAAATAATGTTTTCAATTCTGTGTTTCGATAACGTTTTTCTCATGTTTGCAACTCAGTAAATCTATATATTTGACACAATAATTCACGGTTCATTTAACCTAAATTATTAGCATTTTATACCCATTAATTCGCAAGTTTGCAAAACTGAGAAGAGCTTAAAGTCGCAAACTAAGAACACATCAGTCACTTAAGCAAGCGTGAAAGTTTCAAGATATGGTTTACGAGCATGGCGGAAGGGAATATAAGGCCTTTAACTTTCTGACGCCGTCTCTTGCACAATTTTGGCGGGAATCAATCCTCAAGCAGAAAAAATGTTTGAGCTAATTTTAGCAAACAATAATTGAGTGATGAAAAATTCGCGTTTCTTATAAAATACCCAGGTGATAAATGATGGTTTTGTGCGTTACACCATGAGATTCACCCGCCACCAAGGACTTTGTGTGCAAATCTGCTTTCGATGATGTCAAGGGGCCTTTCACTTTGATTACTTTAATTAATGACTTATCGTCGAAGATTCATTGAGCTCCTTTACTGATAAAAAGACCTTGAATTCTCTGGCGATTAATTAGGGAATAATGATTTGTGATGTCGGAGGATGCAAGGAAGCACTGCTTCATTTTTCATTCAAGCTGCCTGAAAATGCATTTTAAATTCCCCAGGGTTCACTTTATATTTAATTGAGTTTTAGAGTCGGACTGAACTAAGGCGCAAATGTGCAATGCCATATGGCAAATTGGCTGCTTTCCATTTTGAATAGACTTCAAAATAGTGAAAATTGATGGATTTTACATGTATTATCTAATTTAGAAATATTCATTATGGATTAAGTTAAATCCTGCAACCAGGATTTTATTGGAACTTTTATTGGACATCACTAATGCACTGTAGGTTATACCGTACGAGGTATTAACTACTTTTAGAATGTTACAATTAATAATATTCAGCGATATTTTAACAGAAATATCAACCATTAATGAAATAGTGTAAGGTTTATCTATCTAATGTATTATAATATGGCGCTGATAATATCGGCAAATAATGCCATAATTATCTTGACATTTTCAATACTGTGATTGTGGCTCAATGGTGGCATTAATTGATCTTAAAGAAATGTGGTCATGTTTGTTCTTTATACCTAACCCATGTTGGTAGCTCTTCCTTGAGCTGTCAAAAAACACTTACTTGCATTATTCAACACTTGAATTTTAAGTAAACTAAAATGTTTTTTTTTTTAGATTTTTTAAAAAGTTGCCTTGTGAACAAGAGCATTTCATAAAGTGTTGAGCACGATATTGACTATGCAATCAAATGTCACGAACTCATGTCCTTAAGGAAGGTTGTACGTGACAGCATTTAGCAAAGCGCATGAAATGAACTATTGTAGGACCCCTTTTAGCATTTGCTTTGCGATTTGAAAACGGCTTTAAGTCGAGTTATCTGCAAATGCAAAGACTCAAGGCTTCTTAATGACAGATGCATGCATTTTATAAAAATTCGCCCTGCATTCGTAGAGGGGCCTTAACAAAAAAACGGAAAAACGTCGGGGTAAAAGGTTGAAATCCATCAAAGTCAAACTTGTCTCTGACTGAATTTCTGTTTTCTGCCATTCCTCAAACCATGAACAGAGCAGGAAAAAAAGCTCAACATTTGCTCAGTTTTCGATATTAGCTCTCACTGGCAAAAGATAGTTGCCTTTGGACTTCGATAAAATCATCGAAAAAAATTGTAAGGCCATAACCGAGGAATATATCGGTGAATGCGTGTCATCTTAATAGCTCATCCCAGACATTGGAGATGAAAACGCTAGAAGAATTGATTCAATAAATGTATCCTGTATACAGAGAATGTATATAATCAATATTTCCAATGGTCAACAGAGTAAAGATGGGCGTTCTAGCGCTGTAGGGATGAAAATGCATGGGTCATCATTTATATTAACCGTAAATATAAACTACCGAAGAAGACGCAATAAAAGACAAACTTTTGAGAATTGAAAGCTTTATAGAGTGCAATGCATTGCAGTACTGGCAAATACCCCGTTCTCACATAAATCTTGAATGTGTTGGCCCAGTAAACGAATAAATATAATTCCAAGTGCACGAGCTTACATGCTTCGAAATTTGGTTTTGAAATATAAGTTTGTTATCGTAATTATCACTTACATGTATAAATTGCATACAAGTGTACTACGGTATATCAATTCATATTCTGTAAAGCAAAGATTAAAATACACCCCTGTAGTAAGTCACTATAAGCTAGGTTCTTTCTTGTCCGTAGTGCAATTTTAAAATCTAGATGGATGGCTCTAGTTCACCTTTATTAAACTCAGCTTTCTTCTCGACTGTACTGTATAAATGTACACTGTAAATAGCTGCCATTTAGTTAAACAAGGTCTTTGGCCTTGTGGTTTTTGCCTCTTGGCGCAGTTCGAGTTTAAGCTGTCCAAAATAACAGATCGCTATTTTATTAGTTGTAAATATTTTTGACCCTAGCTGATGAAACGTGGTTGTCGTAATTGCGCAAGGGGGATTGATTTTTATTTTTAAATTAATTTCCCACATTGTTTCACTGCCATGCAACGATCAAGGAATCCTTAATCAGCACCTAAAAACAGGACACGGTTACGTTAAGCCAGCTAAGATTCAAGTTTTACACCGGTTTTAGTCCTGAACTAGAGAGGAATCGATATCCATCTGTTGGCTGCTAATAGTGTGGGCTTGTTGCTGTCAGTATTGCAATCAATCTATCTATTGTTCAAATTAAGGCTATTTTATAAGGAAATAAACATACGGAGGCAACTATTGTTCGCTGTGCTGCGTGTGAAAACGAGATTAACTCACCAGAAGCCTCTTGTCTTCCTTCTAGTCCTGAAGTTTCAACCTCTTTCTCTTGGGCATTTACACGATAGTGCAAAGATGGGAGAAATTACTTGATGGAGCTGGTGCATATGTAGATGAAATTGGGTTTTATTTCAAAATGCACTCGCACTGTCCCGACAGCTACAGTACGTACAATGCTATCTTCATCCATCAAAAGATACATTGACGAACTGTACAAATGCATGATTTAAAATTCGATAAACTTAACTTCATTGTAATGTTTTATATGCAGTTCATTATTTAAGTTATTCGAAATGACGTTTAATCTGTTTGCGTCTATCAAGCTGGATTTGCTTTTTGTAACAATGTTTCGCCTAACACGTTTCGCAAACAACATATACTGTACAATCTAAAAGAAAATGTCGTAAAGCAAGATGATCATAAAATATGCACATTGGTGCATCTATTTTGCAAAATGCTTTAGCTATATGCGTGCATTTATGCAATGTGAAAACGTCAGTCTTCCTCTTCGCAAATCAAACAGCTGATGAATTATATATTCGTTATAATTTATGATTTGTTTACATGTTAGTGGTGGGAACAACAGTTAAAAGATGACGTTGCAACTGATATGTATAAGTAGATGCTTTATTCAGCATTTACGGCACTTGAACAGCATATTCAGCGCTTGAAAGTTTGTGTTGTTACCTATTTGCTGCCTTTTTTCAAACAAACTTCGATGTGAAAAGCACAGAATGTTTATTTCATATGAGTTTGCAAAGCTTGGTGAAATGCCTGCAAAAAAATTGAATGCTTTTGCATTTTTACCAATACGGTCTTATTTCGTGTGATTTTAAATGCATTTTTAATGAATAAATCAGCATATACAAACTGTGCTGAAAGCTTGGAAACCTCGTAATGCGAAAATGCTACTCAGTGCGGAGGTGCCCGGGATGAGAGGTTTGACCAATCTATAATTTTAGTAGGCTTCAGTATTCTGTATGAAATGCCGAAATTGCAAAATAGTGCACCCCCCGCGATGCGAGCAGGGCGAGTAATAATGCGCCAAACCGGATGTTTGCAAATTGGAAATCAGCGTTTCTCATATGCGCAGCTTTGCCCAGCAGATCCCTTAATCTTCCGTTAAGGTGAACGTGTTGCCAGCCAGTCGGAAGACTTCGCTTCAAGCCTTTGCCGTCTGCAAAGTGGGTTTAGATATTATTAAATGGACTCGCAGAAAGGCCAATGACCTTCTCATCACTCATGACCACTGGGGAGCCTAGGAAAAACTGGCATATTTCCTGTGGGCTAACGTTTCCTGACAACATCCATAACTTGGTGCCAAACTGTGGATTCAAGTCGCTGTTATGGCAGCGGTTTTCAATCGACCAACTTTGCTACTTAACGTTAGGAATTCTGTAATCGTACTTGTATGGTTGAAAACAACCCAAGTGGGGACCAAGTACAGAATAGCCCTCTGAGCAGCTTCCGTTTTGATACGCTTTCATGTTTTCAATCGAGATTTTTCAAGATTTCAACTGGTTATGAGGGGGAAACTGCTATAAAGGAACTGCCATGAGCCCACTCGATAACTGTAGCTTTAGAAAAAAAATGCGAAATGCTGAAAAACCAAATAAGCAACACAGATTACATCTTATGCAAGAACGTCCCTTGGACAATACAAAATGTTGTTAAAATGGGAAGGGAACGTGAATATCTTTCTTTAAGATACGTGCATTTGCACACAAACTTTGCATGTAGCAGGTTGACTGGCCGTCTGGAAAACCTGGAAAAAAAGGGAAATTCTTATATTGTCTGGAAATATGTTTTGGCACAATGATTTTAATTGGTATGGGTATCTCAGAAAAGCATTTGAAAAGCTGGATTTGTGATCTAAATATTCTAAAAATTACGCCTAAGGCGTTTTCATTATCATTAATATATCCTAAACTTGCTTATGAAAATGCACTAAAATACACCTAAAATCCAATATTTCTTCTGTTTAACAAAAATTCGTCTACGGTGTTTCTAAATGATAAATGCGGTTGTTGGATACTTATCGAATTTTTCAACAAAAATGTTTCCTTGCAGTGTTTTCATCATTATCATCATTTCAAAAGAAGTTCGCCAAAATAGTTTTTCAAAACAATTTGTTAACGGCATACCCTTAATTATCCATATTATTGTTTCTTTTAACAAAATTGTGGGCCAGCTCTATTTGATCCTGTTTATGATTTTAAAACTACTTATATTGCTTCAATACATTAAAATTCTTGAAAAGAACATAAATACAGCTTGCAAATGAATTGATGACTCCAAAGTTTTAAAATGTGGTAGGCTAAACACTTGGCATGGCCCTTTCTGAAGAAAATTGTCAAATCCATAAAAAGCGAGTTTGAAATTGTCTGGAAATTTTCCACAAAGTGTCTGGAAAACTTGGGAAAGTCATGGAAATTTTAAATGAAGATTCGGCCAATCACCCTGATATAGATATCGAGATTTTGAGTAATTGTCTGCCAGCTGGAGTTGAGGTGAAAAGTGGCCAAAATCCTCTTGCGTTTCTATTACGGTTTGTTTAAAAACTGACAATGGAACGTTACAAATTGGCATATTGATCGAGGTTTTCAGTGTGACTTGTGCCACCTCTGCAAACATTAAAGCGTGCGTTAACCGGCGTAATACCAGATTTTAGCTAACACATTAAGTTTCCCTTAATTTGTTCGCTAAACACAGGCCGAGAAGATGCTCCTTGCGTTATTGGAAAATCACATTTTTCACTAAGAATCTTTTCACGTTTGCCCAAGGACCCGGCCAATCGAAAGTTGCCATCAGGATAAGCTTAGCGAGGAGACGATTTCCATCTAGGGTCTATCTGTGACATGGTGGGGTGTCATTGCGTCGTGACCCCCTTAGCCCAATCGATTGCCTAGAGTAGAAAGGAAAAGATGCGATTAGGATTGATCGTGCTCAAGTAGTCAAAGTACTAGCTTAGGTGGATCGTGCACTTTCAAGTCCCTAAATCTGTATTACTACTAAGGTTAAATCTGCGCTAATTAGACTGCCGGGTCAATCACCCATCATGTTTTATACCATCGTTGTTTGGAGGTCTAATTAGCGGCCCACTAGATTAAAAAGAACTGTTTAAAAACTTCTGTTCTTAGTGTTTATATTCTTGCCTAGGGCTCACTGTTGTATTTGCCACCGTTTCAACCACAATTCACACACTCACGTAGCGTTATTAAGAATAGTTATTTTGGTTGCGTTTAATCCATAAAAAATGAAACTTGGATTAACATTTTGTTGCGGATCTAAACCAGGTTTTATCGCTAATTACACTAATGGCATATAACGGCATAAACAGGGATAAGCATTTTTGTACGTTAGCTATTACGACATATTAATGAACATTCTTTGTAAACCGTGTTTCTGTGTTTATGGCTTTGGTATAATGCCAATCCTCTTTTCGTTTATGCAATATTTAATAATGTCTTCACCAGAAGTAATAAGGGCACAGGGTTTTATTACTTATTAGAGAAATATCACTTCATTACAGCTCGCCTATGGCTTTTTGGTCTTGTCTGTACGACCAGAGCATCAACGAAAATGAAAGTAAGAGTATCTAAAGTAATACATCATTTTACGACCCCCTATATGACGGCATTAAACCATTGAGCATCGTCATTTGGCCGTTTATGGAACTTTGAAGCTCTTTGGCCACAAAGTCTCCAACTATGTTTTATGAAAAGCCTAAATGTTACGGCACTGAAATGCTATTTTTCAGCACTCAATCCATAGATTGGACGTTAAATCCGTATATAGGAATTCGAATACCCTGTCTGGTTTTTCATTAGTATTTGGCATTGCTTTCAGAAATAAACAGTAAAGCTGACCAATAAAATCGAGATATTCGGCTCGATATAGCAGATGCCTGGAACCTGGCGTGTTTGGCGGTATACACTATATTGTATATGTTAGCAAATAATAAAACTGAATTAGGTTGGCTGCCTTAAAATGTTATTTAACATATGTGCTTACATATACGGGTAGTGCAAATACTTGTTGCAAATGCTCGCCAAACGGGGCTGAAAAAAATATTTAAAAAGTTGTAAACTGATGAATATAAACTTATTTGCCAGGACTTTCATGTAATGTTCGTCTAATTGCTAAATATGATATACATGTAAATATGCTGTTCTACCCATACACCGCAGAATTGACAAGGCTTTCTTTTGTCAATAAACATCTCAAGAGTACTTAATGACTGATACGTCTTTGGACCAAATCTGAGATAGTGCGTTTCAAGACCAGCTGTCATTCCCATCTGAGAAATGAAATTTAATTTTCCATCCTTGTTTATTGCGATCGGTAGTAATGCCCTTTTTACGAGCGAAAAAAATTGCGATGATGATTTAAGTGGGTGCTTTGTTACCCTATGTTGCGTCCACGTGGCAATTTATCTGAATTGCTCCTATGATGGATGCGCTGCTGCTATGACTAATATTACTTTCATATTTTACCAGGTTCAGATGTATTGATTTTCTGCATTGCCACGAGCAATATACCTGATTAAATTTCAAAAATATTCTTCTGAATTTGCTCGGTTGTGGGAGATGAACATTTGTATGCAGCGTGCATTGGCCCAAAATTTGCTTTTCATGTACATAATTTGAGAAAATGTGAAAGCGCTACCGATCCATTTGGAAATTGAAAATTATCGACGGAATATAGACAAGCCAATTGAACCATGAAATGATTTCTGACGATATGTGCACTCTGCGAATTTTCTTGTTTTGATAGACCCGATGCCTTCTAGCATCGAGATTTAGCTCATATACAGTCTAGTTGTTCTGCTTGCTGAACTTTTCCTAAACTGACAATTGAATGAAGAAAAACGAAGAAATCAATACAACATACAGGAATAAATTATTTCTTCGTAATTTTTATTTTCGCCAACAGATGACACTGTTTGCGTTGTGTCGTCGACTTTGCTGTTTAAATGGGGCAAGTGCTGTTTTTGGCACGAAAGACTTCACAATCCGACTAATACAAGGTTCCCACCGAACCTGGGAAAGTCAAGGGATTTGTAACTGATTGGGAAACCTGGGAAAGTCAGGGAATTTTCTAACTTGATTATATCGTGTACCGTCGTTTTTAGGCGAAGTTTCACTTTGCACACTGAAAGAAAGTCCCAATATGGCAGATTGGTTCCTTCTATTTGGCTTCATTACGACAGTATCAAATTAAACCAAATTAAATAAAAATGCCTTAATACCTTCATGTTATGTGAATACCTTTATTTTACTACATATGCATAATACCGTAAAAATTCAATAATTATCGTCCTAGTAAAAGGCAGGTTATTTTTACTTTATAATAGACGATGGGAAAACTCCACAGGTCCTGAGAAACCTGGGAAAGTCAGGGGATTGTTTCTAAAGCTGTGGGAACCCTGTATAATAATTACAAAGATGGTATTTTTATCTATACAGTTCAGTAGTTATTACATCACCAACATGAATAACATTTATATTAGCTAGACAATGACAACCATGGGTGGGACTACGTGCATTGCATTCAATGTATAACGACATATTACTGCTCTTATATGGGTAAGAAACTTGTTTATTCCAAATAACTTGCGTCATCAATATTTGTTTTCGTAATCAGTTCTGTCCAACAGTGTGTCGTATTTTATGTTTCACATATTATATTTTAACTATTCATAATATTTGACAATTGTGTTTCGAATGCCAAGATCTGTACTATTTTCTTGGCAAATGGAGCGCGTCTTAAATAGGCAATTATGGAAGCGAATTCATTTTTGTAAATGATGGCATAACGCACTGGCACAATGGAATCCACAGTACATAAATTGCGTTTTTCATGCGTGATTTCACTGCGAGTGCATTGCACGACAGATTTCTGCCGACAAAGCGAATGAATGCACTTTTTCATTTTATTGTGATGAAATCGGATATAATTTATTGTCGGAGGAGCATTTCAGTTCAACGATATCATTTTATTGAGCAGTTAACCGGTGATGTATTCCTATTTCGATTTTTGCGTGCCAACCTTATAATCGAGGCAAATGGTTTTGTTGTTTTGAGATGGAATTTTTCTGGAATCAATTTCACTAATGCAAAAATGCAGCAAACTCCATAAACAACATTTTTTATTATGCGTGGCATTTGCCACTTTAAACTTGGGATTATTGGGCAATTAAGTTGTCCATGAAGCTTGATAAATCAATGCCACTGCGCATGCGCTTTATTGCCCAATGTGATCTTTCGCTTTTTGTCTCTCTGGGCTTGAAACATATGTAGACACTTATTTCCTAACGTTCAAATCACAGTGGCACACGTGTGTCAATCTGCTAGAAGTGTCTTTCATGGAGAAATGCCTTCTTCAGGAGCCTTATGTACTAAAGCTCGACCCTGGTTTTATTCCCTTTGTTCGAATCATACATTGTAGTATCTTATGCTTTCTCTCTCACGCTTCCTAAGTAAGCTTTTTGATTCACGATAGTCAACCACTCTGATATGGTTCAGTAATAACACGAGATGATCGAGATAAGAGTCTGGTTGAATCCAGGACGCTTCGCAAAGTCCCTAAGCTGAACTTTAAATATTGTGATCTTTAGATCCTCAGGTTTTAATCTGTGAAATTGATTCATCAGTGACTAATTATGTTTGAAGATATTTTAATGTCTTCGTGTTGTTTATGGGGCTTTGGGTTTAGCGTTCCGCGTTTAATTCATGAAAGCATCATGTAATCTATCCTTGAAAGAAGAGGAATTGGTGCATGTTGCATGTTTCCAATGAGATTCATCTCGTTTGCATCTACAAAATGTGTTGAACCAGTTTCGTCACTTACTTTTTTCGTTTGTCTTAATGATTTCAAATAATTGCATTTTGGTATGCAATAAGGGTAGAATTGATTTTCTTAAATATTTTGTGGCTTTTAATTTTTGAATTTACTTCATTTTGTCGCAATATTTTCATTAATTTCCTCCATTCTTTGTACGAAATAATGTAGATTGGGTTGGCTAAACGTAGTCGTTGTTTTCGAATTTATTACAAGCTTTCCATTTTCTCGAAAGCTAGCGAAAATCAGGGAATGTCAGGAAAGTGAAAATGTGTCAGGAAATTCTTAAAAATTCGTGAAAATGTCAGGGAAATAGCGATAGTTTATATCAGCAAATTGATTAACCATAATCTTTTATAAAACTAAAAATGTGAGATAAAATCCATCATTTTTAAAAAAATTTAAATCGTTTTATTGGAAAATGTGAGAGAAATGACTGAAAATCTTCAAGGAATGTCAGGAAAATCGACTTGAGAATTTGAGTGGGAAACCTATATTAACACAAGGTTAAATGTTATTCTACTAATGGATACTTGCATAGTGTAATGTAAGTAGCTTGAGCTGCTTGACTTGAATCATGTGTTTTTTCTTTTTGAATTTGGGTCACTAAATCTTTTCATAACTTTTACATAAGGTAAAAATGCACGTTGTGTTCAGTTTTTGTTTCAGTTTCGAGCGGTAGTGCAAGCTTGAACAAAAATAGGATGGCTCCCAAATGAGATATTATTTCTATCGAAAACAGACGAGTAAAAACGCGAACGGAGTTGCGTAGAAAAGGGAAAATAGCGATGTCGAAATTCAGTCTACTTTATGGACAAAACACTCCAATTTCCCCAGATGTTCAAAATAATTGAAAAAGATGGTTACAATTTCCTATGTTGATAATTTGAGTCACAAGTTAGCTTACAATCAGGAAATATGCAACAATGGATATCAACATTTATCAAACAAAAAAATTGATGCAAGAAGTTGCATTCTCGTTGATTTCAAATCACCATTGTTTAACATTCTGTGGGTATATTTTGACATGATCCGCTTTTTCATAAACAAAATTTCTGGTATTTTTCGATGTCTTTGTGTATCCGCTTTTTCTTATGATGCACACTCTTCAATATTTTGCCAAACCTCAAGGTGCGTTTACACTATATCACAAAACGTTTTATACAACAGATTAGTTTTTAACTATTTTGTACAATTTTTTATATACAGGGCGAGGCAAAAAGATGTTAACAATAAATGGGTGTTTAATCACTTTAAATTACAAGGCAGGGATTTTAAGGAATGGACGAAGATGATATTCTCTTCAGTCCGGACATCTCTTTCTACCGTTGTTCCCCTTGCAATCGTCTTGAACGGACTCCGTCCGGACAAACTTCTCGTAGATCACAGTGTTAACATCTTTTTGCCTCACCCTGTATAACAAATTAAAGTTTTAGAATTATCACGCAAGTCGTGCTCCAGTAGGTGTTCAGGACAAAATCAAAGATTTGAATTGAAAAGCGACTGGCAAACATGTACATGTATAACAAATGTAATAGAATCGTAAAGCTGGATATTGGAATGAACAAAATCTGTGAAAAATATAATATGTAATATTGTATGGAAATTCCATTTGATGGTCATGGCTATGATCCTTAGAATGTTAGACTAGAACCACACGATTTGCTATACACTCAGTAGTCCATAAACGCCAAATAAGTCAGTCCTGTTATCGGCACAGCTTAATTGCTAGAATGGACTGTTGACGCAATTTCATCACAGAAGAATTTGTTGGGATCAACCCACTTTAAATCTGAGATACATGTACATGGTAAGCCATCAAATGCTGCAACGTGAAAAGCAGGTCTCACTTTTATGTCATGGCATTTGGGCTTAGTTTTTAATGGCTGATTTTGAAGCTCTCCAAACTGGGAGTTGATTTCCATGGAACAAACCAGATTATTGGCTTACTCGCGCACTGCAAATATTTGCTCGCATCTGGCACACTCCAGAAGCGTGAGAAAATATGGTAATGGCAATTGCGCTCAGACTAACATCGATCAATGCCATCCGAGGAACTGTTTCGCTAAATTTCTTACGCTGCATGGATAAACGACGTTGCTAGGTTTAATATCGATAATGATGTCACCCGAAAAGGAGTAGCGGACTAGTATTAGTGTAGTTCAAGGCCTGTTTCAAGTTATAAACTCGTGTTAACCGCTGGCCAAATGACATGTACTTCCCCGCTGTAATTCGCTGACTTTGGCAGATATCCCAAAGACTGCAAATCTGTTATAAGAGCTTGGGGTTTTTTGGAGGCTAGTCACTCGACTGTACAGGAAGCGAGGCTGATTGAAAATTTCTTAGCTTGCCGAAGATGAGACACCTATCAGAGACATCAGTTGCATGACCTCAAAACACTGACGATGACGCTGGAGTCACCCAACGGATGAGCTCGGATTGTTTGGTAGGTGCGATTTTGGGTTTCTTACCATGAATCCAGGCAAGCATTGATACGAGAGTTATGGCAGGCTTGGAAGGAATGTACCGGAAGCGCAGAAGAAAAGAGAGTGGCATATGAGGTCGATCACGTGGGGTCACTCCATGGCAGCACGATTTGCAGAACTGCTACCACTTTCGGGCTTTATTTATGCTGGGTGGATTTGCTGTACGTAAATATTGCGTGGACGTAGGAAAACGAGGCGCTGTTGCGAGCCCATTTGCGACCACGTTACAATAAACTCCGCACCCATTACCATGATAATGGTGGCCATTTATAATATGCGGAGAGAGTGGCGTAGATTGCTAGAAAGGATAAAATGTATAGGCTGTTCTGAAAAAGGAATTCAGTTTGAGATTAGGTTTTTTTCTAGAACGTTTGGTGCTTAAGCAACTATACTTTATGGCGCATGCAGTCACGCAATAGGATCCTTTACATGCCTTTGTAACTTATAGAACGGATTTCATTGGCACGGGGCACGAATAGTGTCACACAACAACTACGGTGAGATTTTCTTAATTGATGGTGGAGAACGCGAAGCTTTGTTTCTGGAAACAGTTTTAGCAGCGGAGAATTGGACATTTCTTGCAGAGGTGTTGTGATGGGGGACACCAAGTGCAGATGTGCTGTTTCGGAAAAAATGCCTTTAGTCGTATAGATGGCGCTAAAAATCGATGTATCAAGCAGTAACAAGTGGCATCAGGATGGGGAAAGTGGTGTCAGTAATAATGAAGCTTCCTCAATCGAGTGAATTTATAACGTGCATTACTGTATACATGTACATGGCGTGTCCAATTTAAAACACAAGATGCGAAACGTGGAAATGAACTGTATTGGGCACTATACTTTACAGTTATATTATTACAAAAATAGTACAGTGTTAAATTCACCAATAACTGGCAGTGCGTACCTATACTATGGCTGTATACTGTATAATTTGTTTAACAACATGCATTTGCTGAAAGTATATACATGTACTTGTACACTGTATTGTCACGCAATATTAGATGTTTATCAATAGACGCACTCTTGTCAAATTCAACGCGTTCTAATACAGATCTTGCTAGCGGCTGCCAAATTGCATTTGAGAAAAAAATATGGCCCTTGACCTTAACTATCGTGAGGAAACCTCGGGGGAGGATGGAATAATTCAAGTTACGGATATATACAGCAGGTTGCAGATCCACATTTTTTTCAGCTTATGGTAATGCTGATTGTTCTAGAAGACATCCCACGCCCAACACACACAAATATATATAAATAACCACTTTTTTGATTTATTCATGAGCCCGACCTAAAAGAATTCTAAATAGAACCTAGGAAAAGTGGCTGGCTTTCCAGCAACAACAAGAGAGGAATTGCTATGTACATGAATTCATTGCAGGCGCTGAGAGGAGCAGGTGGCAGCACCCTATGCAATATCAAAACCAATTGATTTTAAACCTTATTGCTATCATATTTCTAATTAGTCTCAATGTCTGGGCATGATTTTTGAAAAAAGCCACACTTGAAAAGCTAATTATTTCAAAGGCGGTACTTTACATTATACCCTGCTCAAATGTGCACATAAGATAGGCATGCATTTCTGACCTCTACTTTATGATTAGAGTTCAATTATGTACCAGCTGTTGCAATACGGACCGAATGAAAATAACTTTTCTTGGCATTATTTTCATTGTGGGCTTCTTCTGACGGCTCGTAGGCTGGCAGTGGTTGCCTGGCGGATGGGCAGCTAAACAAAGAAATTACTAGACGTTTATGAATAATTCTAGGTTAGGTAAGGTTAGGTTAAGTTAGGTCAGGTTATGCGCAAAAAATTAAAAAGAAAAAAAGGATAAGTTGGGCAAGCTAGGGCAGGTGTCATTGGACTCTACTCGACGAGTACCGTTGAAATATAAATATACCGTTGTAATATAAATATATTTGGAACAGGGCATAAATCAGTGTGTAGCCGAACAGTGTTATGAATTGAATTTATTTGTCGCAGAGATGCATAAAGAGATGATAGACAAATAGTAAGTAACAATGACAATAAAAAGCAAAGGCGACAGAAGCCAATGCTGGGTGATCAAGTCACCACTAATGCATGCCCCTTTAAGATTGGGGCATTTATGGTTGTGCATGGAATTTTATTCAGCCTTATGTCGATGGTACAATTATCGTTCTTGGAAATAACGGTCCATTATTCGTTTCAAGTAGCAAATTTACTTTTTATTTCTACTCGAAACAACAAATTTGAGCCTTGACTCTGACTGACATAACCTACGGATTTGCTGTTACGGTATAATGGTAGACATGTAAAAGTCTAGCTCATCCCATTTGGCAACAGAATGTATTGAAAAGTTTTGAGAACACTGGGGACCTAAAGAATTCTCCATGAATAATTTATCGCAACAACGGTATATTTGCAACCATTATGGGATCTAGGAGAAAGCCATGCGCTAATGATGGTCAGACAGAAAATATTGGTCCTCACTTTGTAACTGGGTCAGGGGTAGCTCATACAGCTAAAGCCTTCTTTGCTTTTGTTGGCATATTGTGCTAAAACTATTTGAGAGCTGTAGTTGCCGCCGCTTCTTGATTAAATCAAATTAGCCTACGTGGTCCCAGCCGTTAGCGCATTTTATGTTCACTATTGCACCTCAGGTGAAGTGAAACTATCGTACAGGGGCACATTCATTCTTGATAAGGTTGTTATCAAATGGGGAAATAACGCGTTCTCCTTTTCACATGCCATCATAGTTTTTAGATGCTATTTAGGATATCACAGGCAAATTGATTACTACTCTCCCGCATTTACTTCCTGATGTTACGTTACCTATACAGTGTACAAAATAAGTATTGGCTCAATATGAAAAATGTCGTTCACAATGGTAGGTCTGATGTAATCACTTACATGAAGATTTTCAACGCTACCGTATCCCACACAGTGCCAAACATCAGCACTGATTTCGCCATAGACTTTAACATGGAGGTGGTGGTGGTGTAGGTTTGGGGTTGTATGAGATATAGTAGCATTGAACATTTTTATTTAAGTGATTATATCAGGACTACCAGAACATTTGTGAATGTGTTGCGCCATAAAATAAAAGACAGTGTATGGATGTTTGGGAAGGAGGAGACACTGAACGTCTCCTCCATTGTGGATTTGCCATAATGTGCCATTACTTTTTTTGCATAGAAAAAGTCTATTTAATTTTTTTAAAGGTCGTTCTTTATTTTGCAAATGCTTGTTGTGTAATGCGCATAATATAATACAGGTACGTTAACAATTTTACTCCTTTTGTTTATCTTGTGAGCGACATTTTTCATACTGTGCCAATACTTATTTTGTACACTGTATCTTGTATACTACATGTACTGTGTGTCCGACAAATACCTGTGTCACAATGCGGCCTTATGTTTTGGACTTCCTTATATGATGTCGCGTCCTAAAATACGTCTAGGTTAACCCTTTGATGAGTTGAGGCGCAACCTCTAAACTCTTAATCTGAAAGATGTTCCACTTACTTATACTCGGTTTCTGGTCCATATTGTTATTAACGTGTAATGTTACATAATTACAGGCTAGACAGCGTCGCCAACTCAATTTTTTAATCGTAATTCCTTTGAAAACTTACTTATAATCGACCCTCTTACTTTCATATTTCAAATGTAATCACGGGGACGAGTGAAGCGCGAGACAGTAATCTCAGTTTCAGTAACAGCGTAATTATCCAGGGATAAAATGTTGATATTGCTATAGCCTACATGTAGTTCTCCAAGAACAAATTAAGTAGCCCGTAAGTGTTCACTTGCCAGTATACACAATGTACATGAACATTGAAGATTCTCTCCTGCGACTCATTACCTCTCTTGAGAACGCCGACTGCAATTCCATCCCATTTGTTTTAATTAGGTTTTTCATAAACACAAACAACGTAATTAAATTTCCAATAGGATCGTCGGGTAATTCAGTGCTACGTTCAAAATTCGCTGTTAATAGGTGTTATCTCGGGCATAGATACATACATGTAACATACTATAGCTGCAGACGCTTGGTTCAGATTTTTCCACTCCATCTCTTGCCAATCGAAGCACATCGAAAGATTTGTAGACACTCTTCACTCAGACATGAAGGAAATGAATCTTTTCCACAGAATGCTTTTGGTGCAAAAACGAATAGATGCTATAGACAAGGTGGTCAAATTTCCAGGAATACATATATACAGTGTATGGGGTTAGAGGAAGCTGCCACAATTTTTAGTTCATGAAGTCAGTTTAAAACTGCTCAATTTAAAACTTTTGCATAATTAATAAGGAAAAAACATATAAGACGTTATGAAAGAAAGAAAAACGGTACAGTATAAAAAGTCTTTTATGGTTGTCAGTGTGCCTTTTTCAGTTTCAGTTAATTAAATTATTGTTGAAGAGAAAGAATATGAAGGGATGACGCTCTTCTGAGAAGTTTAAGAATAAGCTGATCCATACAAGGACTAGTGTCGACTTTACATGTACAGTGTACATGTATGTCCCAAAATGAATTGGGTTAGACCGTTTACATAAAACCTTGTCTAGACATACATGCATTGAATGATCTGCAGAAGTTCTGAACCGTTTTCACTATTGAATGCTATTGAAAACCCTGGCATTTTATCACGCTGTTCTTCTGATTTTTTTATCCCCAACTAATACCGAATTCATCCCCATGTCCGTTGCTTTGAAATAGTCATTTACTGTACATGTATTTGCCCCCCATCTTCCCCCGTTCCACACTGGAAATTTCAATTTATCATTAAAATGCTGGTAGACGACTGTTGGGACATGACGTCCCCCGTAATTATCGTGTTTGCATCTAATATTGTTGCCAATTTTTCTCTTTTCAGGGCGGTTGTTGTAGTGATGCTTTGCCGGTTAAGGATCGATTGTCCTTTCGGAACTTCCGTAGAAACGAATCGCTTCCGTCAGGGGGCTCTGTAGAAAAAAAACAGCCAAGAATGAAGGAGGAATTCGTGGAATGCGTGAAATTTTTGACGACAAATTTCGAGCGATGACATCGAGCTGGTTGAGTATTCGGACGATTGCTGCGACTACACCAACGACGATCGAAACGAGGCCAAAGGTCAGTTACACTCATATTTTTTTTACTTTTACAAACTTAAAAAGCTGGCTACGTTTGCCTATTACGTCATGAATGTAAGCATTTCCCTCGTAAAACTTTGTTTTCTACCATGAATTTTGTTATTTGTAGCGTGAATTTTGGAAATTACCACATAGGCCTATACTAGAGCTATTTTTTCATCCATTAATTTTGGTAATTTTAGGTGATTTCTAGCGTGAATTTTAGAATTTATTCCCTTATCAAACTACGTCTTATTTCATTTTGTTTGGCTAAATTCGTTTGAAACTTTGTTTTAAGTTACGGATTTTGGCTTTTTGCTGTTCAAACTTCCTTTTCTGCTGCGGACTCGCACTGCATAGTCAGTCCTGATATACCTAAAGAAATGCAACGTCCCTCTTATAATAAAAGTAAGAACACAAAACGCGTGTATCGCGTTTACATTTTTTCTTTCATGTACATGTAGCTTAGGATATTTAAAATTAGTGTGAGGAAGGTGGGTGGCAAGTGCAGTATCTCGAAGCCGCATGGGAGATAAAAAGGATGTTCAGCAAGTGTGGGAATGTCTGAAAAGAATAGGAGACAAAGGAACAAAAAGATGCAACCGTTGCAATGCCATTCATTGGCTTTCATCCGGCTGAAACTTGTTCTCTCTTATCCCACTGTTCTATATCACTCTTATTTTGTTGCAGTGTTTTTGTTCTGAAATAACAATATGCC
Organism: Kryphioiulus occultus; assembly: GCA_034687865.1. Taxonomy (NCBI): domain Eukaryota; kingdom Metazoa; phylum Arthropoda; class Diplopoda; order Julida; family Julidae; genus Kryphioiulus; species Kryphioiulus occultus. The sequence continues at coordinate 17,076 of JAQGAF010000463.1, read as the reverse complement.
ATAGACAGGCAAGCAAGCGTTCCTTAGCAGCTATCATTAACGTCACCAGAATCCAACAAGTCCAAAATTCCCGATGGCCTAAGACTTGAAGTCGTCTTCAAGTGGCATGGGTTAGTACATGTACTTTAGTCCTTGTGCGTGCCTCGATGAATTTTCCTGCTTGTGTATTTGCTCGTGAAATGCTTATTCCACAAAACCGAACTCGCATTTCTAAGATTTCTTCAAAAATCGAAAACTACTTCTCCTCGAATCAGCCAGCCATTTCTGTGAGGGACTACCCTGTAATCGCTAATGAAACCAATTACATGTAACTAAAAAGCGATTCATTCTGGATTTATGAGCGGAAGTTCAGCTGACGTGCAGTTTTATGACAAATGTCGACACTGTCCCAAGGTTAAAAGGTCTCCTCATTGTTTAAAAATAAATCGTTTTCTTTTGTCTCAGGCTATAATTAATAATCCATACTGCGCTTTGTGATTTTTAATACATGTATTACATGTTGATAAATTCTAAAGCAGATCATGACCTGCTCTACATTACGTCTGGTTTCTGCTACACGTTCACATGGGTATTAGGCAATTTAAAATCGGCATTGGAGGTTCCAGAAACAATTGGAGGATCTTAGATTGGCGTCTGTGTGTTCATGTGTCATCCATAATCGATCAAAGAGGTCAATGCGAATTGTTTTCGTGGAGCACGTGGAGCAACAAGTTTGAAAGGAGTACATACATGTATATGTACTTGTTGCGAATGGCCATTTGAGTCTGCAGTTTCCCTGAGCACGATTGTCATTGACCCATGTCATTGGTAATGAGGTGTCTTCCAATCCAGCGTCCACCATTGTGCCTGTTTGTTGCGTAGTGGCACTTGTGCAGTTAATGATTCTGTTGTCAATTAACTCGATGCTGGCCTCTGGGGCCCATGCCTTCATCAAAACAATTTAAGCTCATCGCGATTGATGTGTCTCGGGATAACCGGTACTGGGTTTATGAGTAGCCAAGGCAGTAATGACGCACAATAAAAATGCCACACCGTGGCAGTGTTAATGGCTGTTTGATTTTTGTAGCGACATTTCCTTCTGTGTTATCGCCAGTCATTCAGCGGAACAAACCGCAAGATGGTGGCGTAAAAGAGATTACTTACACATTTGGGCCCAAGAAATTCCACCTTGAATTAAGGCCTGTCGAATCGTATCTTTATCCATGGTTGGGTAACGGAGCTCCACGCAACTTCTTCCATAATTACGCGCTCAGCAACGAGATGCTCTGCGAAATCGCAACTACATGTACCTTCAAAGGAATGCAACTCCCTCATGATTATACAGTATACAAGCTCAGCTCACGGGAAATTTCACCAAGCTTGGAGATGGATGGCTCATTCTGTTTTCAGTAGTTCTGCAGTATTGGGCTAAAATTTGGAACTTGCTTGCACTATTATCAGTGCCTATTCATTTCAATTTCTTCCATTAATTTCGTGGCAACCCATTTTGTATCACGAGAGAATTGTCTCCCACGCTGCACATTTCAATAACATTTTTGTACGTCATTTTCAAGTTACGAATTTCTAAAGCCTCTCGAGCATATCCAGTTGAGGTTTCGTTCGAGCTTTTTTCCCTGGCGTGCATGTATTATGTAAATTGCTCAATGTCGCAGAAAATGGCGACAAGTCATATTTTGAATTACACGTAATAAGCGTGATAAGATTTCACAAAAAAAACCTCTTATGGTAGCTGACCCACAATAACTGCATTTCACGTTTGGAACGAAGAAAGGGCATACATGAATTAGATTAATTTTTGAAACATTCTCAGTCTGAATACGAGGAATGGGAAGCGTATGATGATTCAGGAGAAATTTTCTCCGAAAAGACGTTTTTAAATAAATACTGTGCAATTGTATTTAAGGAACAAAAATCAAGTATCTGGTGGTTTGTTTCATTAACAACGCTTGCAGTAAATTGTTTAATGAGCCAAACAATATATGCGGATAGTTTTCATTTCATTGGAATTATCAATAACATGCCTTTGTTGTGCATTTCATGGAATTCTGTTGTTGCTGAATTAGGATTTTATTGCAGATTGGTGCCATTCTGATCCCTTCATAAAATGTTTTATGGATTAAAATAGACATATACATTTACGCTCGTATAACTAGCACACAGAATTGCCAGTATTGGATAAGGACTGCTAATTTCGAAAGATTGTTCAAAAGACCTTTCAAGAGAAGGGTTCTAAATTGAACTTATGAATGCTGTTTTGTTTCGTTTAGTTCTGTCTTGTCTGTTCTAAACGTAGCCAAATCTACGCCTGGTTGTCCTGCGTAAATAACTTGATCTACGTCTTACACACACTACTTACAACCACATGTACATTAGTGACAAGTCTTGATCATCGTAATTATCGATGTTAACCTAAGTAGGGAGGTAAAGGTAAGCATCGCAAACATCACTACCGGTTTGTACGAAGTGCAATTAGAAGGTTGATGGTTGATAATTGCTCGTTGCTAACTTCCCTCGTAATATTGATGTTATAATTGTTTAATTTGGCCCTTGCAACGTTTGTATTGATTATTAATAAGTGTTCATTCGCGTTTACATTTTTCAAAGCATCACTGCTGGTACAAATCTTAGTGAATTTGCTGCTGAACGTTGTTGCTATACTTTACAGATTTTCATTGTTTTTGAAATCATGGTGAAAGACGCTGTAAAATTTACATAAAGGGGTTATGCACTAATCTCGTGAGAGGAAATGTGAACAGAAACTATACTAGGATGAGTGCTAAATTTCACTCAGCCCTCTAGTGGGCGTTTTGAACCTCATCACTCATTTGATATAGGAATGCATTAATACACCTACTCGTGGCCCCCTAGATAGGGGGTCATGCTACTACATGTATAATTTATAATGAGAACCATGTCAGCACGAGCCTGAATTGGAATTCCGGGCTGTGCAAATTTAAATTTTGCGAATTTTGTGTTTCTGTTTTATTGCAACTATTATACATGTCCTTTTCTAGGTACGTATTTTAAATTACTATGAATTTTTAACTTACAAAACTCAATAGTTACACTTAATAAGACTGTTATAAATAATCCTATAGTCAGTTTTTTCATAGTCAGTTTTTTCTTATGCCGCAGTAGACAAGTAGTAATCTGCTTTGTAATATCGGTAGAGCAAAGAGTGAAATTGAGCACTCTTAAGCTGATGCGACTGAAGCTTATTTTTTTAAATGTCAAATGATGAGTTTTTGTGTAGATTTTCGACCTACTTCGTTTTAATTAATGAGAAATAGTCCGACGGTGATACATAATCGCTAGCATCAAGTCTGATCGCCAAGCTAGCATCCGAGCGATGGAAGCAATCATAATCCCACTTTCCAGAATTTGCATTTCCAGGAAAGTGACAACGGCGTAGCATCAGAATTGTTTTAGCAGTGGCTGGAAATAATTTTATAAATTTAAAAATGATTTTAATGTGCAATGTGAAATGCAGCGAATATTATATTGGAGCAAACCGTGCCGTGCATCAACTCCTGGAGACCTCACCATGACCTCATCGTTTTACTTCCCGTTAGCAACGAACGTACATGTACATTTAGCTGAAACTTTCCTGGAAATGCAAATTCTGAAAACTGGCTTTATGATCGCTACCATTACTCGGCTACCAGCTTGGTGACCTGACTTGTTGCTAGCGATTATGTATTACCATCCATAAATCACCATTAGCCCCACGGACTATTTCTCATTCCAAAGCCTTAATCCTACAAGCCGCGCTGGAAGTTTGGGAGGGTTTTCTCTGAAAAATGGACGCCCAACTTTGGCTCGTTCCAATTAATGTCGCGTGTAATGCAGAGTCCCCGCGGGGCGACGCCACTAGTTTATCCTTAGTTTTAGTGGCACTCGAGACACGTAGTTAGGGCAGTTTATTTCCTCAGCCCAACTTGCGTCCAATGAGAATGCGGCGTGGACTGGAGCCAGATGCATTCTCGTTGCATTGATCCGCTTTGCATAACAAAGCGCTGAAATTGCATCCCCCATGCAACGCACTGTTTGAACACACTGACAATGGGCGTCAACTATTTTTCACCAGCCTCGGAGAATAGCGCCCCGTGTTTCGCCGACGCAGCGCCATTGTGCCAAGATGGCATTCTTCGGCGACTAGCGCGTCTTTAAGCTATAAGAAAACAATAACGTAAGCCGCTGGAATTAAGAAGTGCCGAGCGTCTGGGCCGCAAAGCTTAGCGTCGGATCGGAAGCATTCACCGAAAAGTGTCTTCGCTGTCACATTTTGTGACAGCCTAGAAAATCCTTTTTGTGACGAGCGAACCAATTATTGGCTAATCCTCGTTCGCTTAGCACGCTTGTTAGAAGTGATTCGAGAAGAGACGCTATGTGGCCCGGCCAGGATTGATCTGAAAAAAAAAATAATAAATAAAGCCTCCGTTGGGATAATTAAAACTGAAAATTGTTCGACAACTTTTGAAAATGATGTCAAAGTATAACCGCAATCCGCAGACGTTGTAAACACTATGAGAGAGTGAACTTCTCCTAACAGCTAGTAGGCTGGCAGTGATTGCCTGGCTGATAGGGTCAGCTAAATCGGAACTTAGTGCTAGTTTAGGTTAAATTAAATACAAATAAGGCTTCACGAAAAGCCTTTTTTTTACGAAAAACCTTTCAAAATGTGCATTCGGGCAGTTGTTAATATGAAATGCGTTCTGGGGACACGGTGGTTTTGAAAGCATTTTTAACGTAATGCGTTGTGGGCCACCTTGAACGATTTCGAATGTATTGTTAAAGGTTTAAGTTGTTAATTAATTACTCTTGAAAGAAACAACTTTGCTCCGTAAACTTTAAATGACATGACATGTCAGGTGAAAAGGAGTTGTGTACCAAATTTTAGCCCCTTCGGACGCCGTAAGTCGGTAAAGGTCATAAACAGATAGAGATGAAACACGTTTAGTTAATATAAAAGTTGTAAATGCACAAAAGGTAAATTCTGACAACGAGAACATGTGGTATTCTTGTATACTAGGCAAGTAGGGTTGAAATAGAAATGTTATAAGCAAATTTGAGCATGTGAGCGTTATGAGCGCGTCCTTCTAAACATGTCATCTGAACATTTCGTCTATGTACTATACATGTACATTAATTGAAGCAGCGTATAATGTATCTTGATTATTAACTTCTTGGCTGACAGACCGTTGTGAAATACACGATTAGCACGCTGATCTATTTTTAGAAATACATGTAACTTACTTTAGGCTACCTGTTATGAATTGTAAAATTGCTGGTTTCGATCGATCAACTTTGTTCAATTCCAATCAAACAGTTGCGAAAAACGAGAAAATTATTTCGGATTATCATGAAAAAATGACGCAAGTACGGGCTGACTTCCATATGCAAATTGCCCACAGCTTAGGGAAAAGTGCACGTTGTTTCCTTCTTTGTGTGCATAGTTTGTGCAACCTGATTATAGATCGCGTCTTCTTATTTGCATATAAAACAGTGAGAAGGGGATTAAGGGGTGGACTTCAGCACCAGTGATTTGAAGAAGATAAATAATAAAAAGATGGCGACGCCCCCTCAAGTACGCGCACGTTTCCAAGACAACACTAGACCTCCTTAACAAATACCTACCAATAGTTAAAGTGAAAAGAGTTCTACGTACTGATGTGGCGAGGAATAGTGAATTGAACGTGAAATTGAACGCTAAATGAATACCCAATAAGTGCGACATTTACAAACGTGCCACGAATTGTTGACATTAATTTACTGCTAAATGCTTCGGGGTAAAAATTTCATGTTGGTATGGTTTTCATCAAACGCTATTAACTTCAATCGTGAATTAGGAAACAACGACACGCACAATTTTTCACCATGATAATAGTCTGTTCCTTGTGAGTCGGCAATCACTGCTTGCACCCGTGCATTCATCCAAAAGCGCTGATTCGCAATCCCAAAACTCACCCTATACTTACCCCGCCGGCTTGCAATTCGAGGTTACATGTATAAATTGTTTTTGTATTTTTTCCACATTGATTTGTCCCGGGACGATATCGCTATGGTTACCACCAGTTGTTGAGAGGTGGTTTCACAACTTCTTCGTGGGAGAGTGTTTTGTGCACAATACCATCTGCGGTGGCCAGCCAATATCATCTGGGAATTTAAAAAGATTGGACGAGCGATTTTTTACTGTTATAAGAGCTGCGTTCTAAATTTATTTACGAGCATAAAAGAGTAAGCTGTCTCACGTCGCATTCCATATGCCTTCGCGATTGTTTTACTGTTTGCTGTTTTCGCTCAACTCCCAAAATTGAGAAATCAATTGTGAATTGCACTCGAGAACGTCTTCATTTGTTTCTCGCCTTCACGACTGCTTGCACCCCACTACTCCGATTCCATGACCTTTTTTCTCTTCCATTTTCTCCCCATCAATAACAAAAGCTATATTTATTATAGAATTGATGTAAGTCTGACTTGTTGACATCCTAATGACGACCCTCCATCTTTCCGAGTCTCGTTTTTCTTTCCAACAGTTTCTCCTTGGCCCGCCAGAGCCGGTGTCGAGAAAGCAACAATTTTTCATTCTGTTCTGCCGCGCTTAAAAAAGAAATATGGCTCGATAAGTTGAGTCTCAACGTTGGGCCCAAAATCGAGCCATATTGGATTCTTACGCAGGTGTTTAATAGGGCCTATCTGTAGGTGTCCAACGCATCTTTTCTCATTTTCTAAACCTCTTCCTTGTCTTCGCCGTAGCTATCTTTTCCCTCCACAATTCATTTCGACATTGACTTATTGCCAGCAGCCCGCTTTGGATCAACTGAAATCCAATGGACTTAGATCCAGCTTTAATGGGTTTTCGTGCGCTTTGCTCAAGGGATGTATTTTATCGATAGCATGGTTCAGTCAACAATTAAGTCTCGTTCTTTTCCAAAAAGGGATTAATTAGGGAAATAAATTAGTTTTACTAGATTTCGCCCGGGAGGGAAGTCTGGGAACTGAAAGCTTCAGTTGCTATTTCGGGATTAAGCGGAGGCCGCCTAAGAATATTGAATTAGAACACCGTCCATTTGCTGAAGAAACTTCACCTGTAGACTTTAACGCACAAATGTTCCATAGGGACAATAACGAGCATAATTAAGTGGAAAATTCAGTCAATTCTCGCTAAGTCACCATACCGAGACCTACCATATCCTGAATATCAGGGTTCCCACAGAACCTTGGAAACCTGGGAAGGTCACGCCATTTGTAACTGAATGGAGGACCTGAGAAAGTCAGGGGAATTTTGAATTTTTTTTAAAAAGTCAGGGGATTTCTTAAATTTTAATTATAATTTCAGTCCTGAAGCTATTTCTTATATCGATTATGGCATTAAAATGCAAATTAAGAAGTGCATTTTATTACTTTGATGTTTTATGAATTCCTTTATTATTCAAATTCAATAATTATCGCCATTGTCAATGGCCATATTGTATAAAAACATTATGTTGGTCGATGGGAAAACTCTAAAGGTCAGGGAGAATAACATTTTAACCTGGATAACTTGGGGAAATTCAGGGGAGTTTGTTACTATAGCTGTGGGAACCCTGACTATACTCATCGATTTCGTACATTGGAAGATTTTATGTTTAAAGGTGTGGAGTTTATGGTGATTGAAATTTTTCTGAGGAAAGCTTGTTTTGTGGGCCGTTTTGCATGGTCTGCACTATTTCTTAAAAAGGGGACAGGGGATTAATAGGAACGTTCTAAACATGCAAGCTTTGCGATAATGGCACACATCACTACACGTACAGTACATGTATACATGAATGATATTGTGGATTGCGATAATCCTGTTCAACAACAAATTCCACGTTATATCATTACTTTATACTGTATGTACTGTAGAGCAGGCAGAAAATGTGCCACACAACAGGACGTCGCTTTTTAAATCCACGTATTTGACATTTTAAATACTGCATGATAAATACTGATATAAACCTTCAACTGCCATGGAGGTGATGGTGTTTAATTGGGGAGATGTCGGCCATTTGCACTGATTAGTGCGCAGACGAGATTAATGCCCTAACACACTAGTCTTATTATAGGAAGTCATTATTTTATAACACGTTTTCTATGTATTTTTGGCCGAACTTTTCGACCTATGGGATAACGACGGCACTCTTGTTAACGTTGTTTATACGTTGATAACTTATTTAGGCATAGGCATTATATATGACATCCGCCTATAATGGTTAATAATTTATTTCGTCCTGCGTTCATGTACTTTATATATATTTTGATTTTTATGGCTTTATGGTGTTCGAGATTGGGTGACCACTTCAGCTTTCTGGACATTCATGTATACTTTGCACACACACCCATCTTGAAGGTGAAGGTAAGGGAAATCAAATTTTTTATCTCAGAGCTCTCAATGCTCGTTTAGCCATTTTTTCAATTCGAAGATGCTGTAGGTTAGTCTTCATACCCTATAGATAAATTGGAATCCATATGGTTAATCATGACATTAGACCAGCATCTTGAACGATGCTGCGCGTGTTTCCACGTCTTTTGACACTCCAGTACACTCGCTTTGAAACTCCGTATAATTCGGGTTCCAGAATAAGCCTTCAATGCTTTTGCCATGTCGTTTGAATTCGTCCAAATAACATTTCTTCTTGTTGACTTTTCCATTTTCAATTTGCTTCTCTTAATGCTCCATTAAGCATTCCGAGGAGTTTGCTCGTTAATCTCGTTGCTCTGGCTATGATACGCTGAGTCGTGCCAGTGCTCGGATTTTGCCTGGTCGTGGTTGTGCTCTGCTCAGCCCAACTGTTTTCCTAACCTTGCTTTCGAATTGAGAAAAATCATATTTGAAAGTACCTGATCGGTACTTCGCGCTTCGAAAATTTTGCTTTCAGTTGGTTTGAGTTAGTCGGGAGTTATAGAACGGGGGAACTTGTTTGTAAACATACACATTTAGTAGCTTCTGAACACTCTGCATACATACAGGGTGTTTTTTTAAAGTTTCCACCTTGATTATTAAAAAACGACATGAGATAGAAAAAACCGTGTTTAGGGGAATGTTTATCAACCGTAGGGGGAACCATTTGTAAATCATTCGCAAATGGCAGTGACCAACCCCTTGACCCCTATTGACACCAACTTAAAAAATTTAAATGGCAACCCATACCTTGTTATATCTAAAATGTATGCCCATTAAAAATGATGAATTTTGGCGAAAACGATATTTAAATCGGCAAACCCAATCAGTCGCTACGCCCAAAAATGTGGTTTTTAAGTATTTTTTTTCATGAGTCATTATTATTATCAAAAAGATGGAATTACATGATGAAACTTCTTGGAACCATTCGCAACATCACTATTTTGTATGAATATTTAATGTCACAAATTTGCACTGGCAAGTTTTGGAAATTTGTAAAATGTGAAAACTGAATTTCTCGTGAAGGGACGCCATGCATGGCCGGTGGCCCTTCATTTGTTAAAGTTTTCAGACTACCGAGTGCTTTGATGCGAACAAAAGTAAAATCGGTTCATGGGTATGCAAAGCATTGGTTAACCACATAAGAACAATTCGTAACTGATTGTCATTGCATAAAAATAATTAAAAGGAGTTGCTTGAAATGTAAACCATTATTTGTTAGGCAATAATAAAGTCTAAATGCAAACTTATGAAGGCTTATAAACAGACTCTCTCATGTAAAACATTTAGATTAGGTCCCGATTCAAACTTAATACCACGGATAATCCAACTAGATATCATTTTCGATCATACAGTATCTTTGATACAGGTCAACCGACTTGACTTGTTCTCGCCAAGTTACTTGCTGATTGAATTACAAGCCAATCTTTCCCATTACAAAAATTTTATAAATTTCGAAAACTTGGCAAAGTGCATATTTTTCTCACCAAATATTCATGCAGACTAGTAATGTTGTGAATGGTTCCAAGAGTCTCCATCATGTAATTCCATCTTTTTGATAATAATTGTAAATTTTTAAAACAAGACAAATTCCAGATTTTTGGACGTAGCGACTGATTGGGTGGTCCGATTTAAATTCCATTTCGCCAAAATTCATCATTTTTAATGGGCTTTCATTTAAGATATCACAAGGTATGTGTTGCCATTTGGGGTCAAGGGGTGGGTCACTGTCATTTGCGAATGTTGTACAAATGGGTTCCCCTTCGGTTGATAAACATTCCCCCAAAAACGATTTCTCTATCTCATGTCGTTTTTTAATAATCAAGGTGGAAAGTTAAAAAAACACCTTGTATATACCGTACACAATGGCCACTTTATTGGCTTCTTAAAACTTAACTTTGCATTCGTGTTTTTAAATGGTATGCAACATTAGACGTTAAGTACTGTATACCGTGCATCTAATAATGCTTGTGTTTATTGCTAGTGCATTGTAAAACGCTATTTCCTGGAAATGAACATATTTTATAGGATTAATTATATTGGATAACATCACTGAAAGGTCTTCTTAGCGCTATGAAAAATAACATGAAATTGAAGGACACGTTGATGATACGAACTACTGTATGTGATTTCTCGCATTCCTAACTTGGAGTATAGCAGCGTTTCATACAGCGAACTTAAACAACACAAAGTACATTTACTTAAATGGGAAACGGCATTTTAAGATGACTAAAAATAAATTGGACGGCGCAGAAACATGCGATGAAATTTAATATGATGAAATTTAATGCGATGAAATTTAATTACATGACTTCAGATGGACGTTCATTGCATTCCAATTTTTATATAATGTATGCACGAGCCAGGCAAGACGAAAATTTGACACCGATCATACTTTTATCAAAATTAGTTTTCAAATGCGTTAAGAACACTGGTGGCCATTTCGCAAACTAAGCTTTTCCGAGACAACGTTAAGTTAGGCGATTGGACGTTTCAATTCGTCCCTTCCAAAGGTATGCCCATTAGTCGCCTCGTTGCCTTTTTTGTATTTTTTGAACGTTTACTATTTTTATGAATAATCTATTATGTTTATAAAGTGGCAACTTTTTATTTTTTATCTATGTTCCTTCATGATTGATTAATTAATAAATGATGCGCCTCAGCTTTCCCCTAATTGCTACGAGCATATAATGAAGTGCGTTGCATTCGCGTTTTTAAAACAGATTACTGGAGTAGATCCGCTACTTAATATTAATTACAACAAGTTTGCAATTGAAAACAATGGCGGACCTGTTGCCGCTTTTTGTGAGCAAATGGAGCGAGTGGTGACGCTTCGTTGCACTGCCGGAACAGCGCAGATTAGCCGCTGCGTTGCAATTCACGTTTTTAATCACCCTGAATTATTAGAGAAAATTACTAAACCGTGGACTAAGATAAAACGGCTAAATAATGGCCTATTTGAAATTAAAACATACAGCAGGTGATAACTCTGGCGCGTCTCGCCACTTTGCTCTTCTAATAGATTAGGCCCGCGTCGATGGTGGCACCACCTAGGAGCAGAACGTGGACTATACTGAGATAATCCGTATCCAGGCCACTGTGTTTGGTAGCTCAGGACAAATCCGAGATACGAATCTGAGGTGTGGGGAGGAATTGATGAATCTGAGGGATAAATGTGAGAAATTGAGAATTTCTTGTTTCATAAACATATATGAGGAGTTGGGAGTGAAGAATGAATAGCTTGATGAATTTGAGAGTAGAATCCTACTCAGGGCCCTATATCATAAAATGTTTGAGGAGCGAGTAGTGAAGAAATGATTATAATTTTGTTTTATAAACATTTCATTACCAATCCTCAAAAATATGTGAGTTTTGGAGGATTGAGGCCTGTTGTTGAGTTGAGACAAATGTGAGTAGAGCTGCATCTTACGTTTTACATCACTGATTGGGTTTGCATATGTTACTGTAGGTTAAAACCAAATGGGATAAAAAGTTAATTGTTTCCCCTTAGCATAGTAACGTACATGTATGTCATGGAATGTTAATCTCAATGTCTCAACTATACTGAGGATTTTTAAATTATCTAAAAAGAAGCATGACGAGTTTGAGGTTTTTTTTCATCTTTACTTCTCATGCATTTGTTTATGAAGCCATCCTCAGGTTTATACCCTTAAGTTCATCACGTTCTTAATTCTTCGGTCCCCAACTTCTCATATACCGTACATGTATATTTATGAAACATGGAATCCTCGATTCCTCGAATTATCGATTCATCAGACTCCTCAACGTTTATGAAATAACACCCAGTCCTCAATCTTTCAAACCTCACACATTTTTGAGGATTGGGGATGACATGTTTGTGAAACAGAATTATAATCAGCTCTTAACTACTCACACTTCACTCCTCATCCACAATGTTTCACTCCACAAAGTTTTATGAGATAGGTCCCCGGATTTTTTTCATTCGAATGAGTGTAAAGGCAACTTTCCATTGTTGTGCTTGGGGACATTCTATGCCGTTTGGAATCTTCACTTTTTTGCATTATTACGTGAAAATGGCGACAATGCTTCACGAAAATTTGCTTGATGCAAATTAAAATTTTTAAACGTTTTGTAATCCACGTCTGGAAGGCTTCTGCGGCGCTCGATAAGAAGGTTGTAAATAGCTGGGAATTGGAACACGTGGCTTTTCTCCAACAACAGTTACATGTATGAGAACATATGAATTTAGTTATTTTAGAAAAAAAAACTTGAATCATTTTTTAACCTTCTTCCGTCTTCCAGCGAATACGCGGAACGACGATGTCTAAAACTTCGAGTAATTTCTCCAGTGATAGTTTCCAGCCGCTGTCAGTTAGCGCAGTGGAATGGAATTGCAGGTAGTTGCGTTACATGAAAAATTTATAATTTTGAAAGATGATTAATGACGTACTTTTTTCCGCCAAACTTGCGGGACCTTTTATTTATAGCTGCGTGGAATTAAGCAGTTCCATTCCTTGCTTTAACTGTCGCGCTGTAATCTTTTCTCAATGCTCGTATTCCGTAAATCCAAAGGATTAAACCAGAAAACCATCCTCCGTAATGACATACTAGGAGCCGTATATAATGCTCCAATGCATCACCTATATTACTTTCCCTAAAAGAGTATCTAACTTCAAACTTTCACTCGTACACTGTAGATGGAAAGCTGAGCGAAATTTCAATATACGAGGCTTTAAGGTTTGATTTTAATTATCAGAAGGATAATATTGAGTACAACGGCTTTTATTATTAATCCGATTAACTGACAAAAGAAAAAACAGCTACCCGCCACATCTTTGTCGATTAATTCTAAAAGCTAGTTAGCCGTTCACTTGTTACTGCTACAAAACATATACTTAACATTTTTATAAGGGAAAAAATTATGAATTTTTCCATTGAAAATTAATTAAGCTTATATGCGAGCCTTATTATGCCTTCTCAAGTTTACTTCAAAATTCAAAAGATGCCAAAGACTTAACATCTAAGATGAAGTACCTCGTATTAATTTCCCAGTAATCTGATATGCGATCTTGATTACTTTTTATTGTCCAGAATATGTTGTACAGTAAACTGAGATGAACGCTTATACAGTGTGTCATCAGTGTTTTTTTCCCTTGGACATTTGGGGCTTAATTTGCCTATAGTTTTTTGCCCCCACATGATGTTGGGATATATTTCAAAATATATCTGAAAATGGTTTATGTCATAAAAGTATATTTTGAGGCACATTTTTGTGTTTATTCAAAATATGCTAAAGTAGTTCTATTTCGTTAAACATATTTTGAAACATATTCTCATATATAATTTTTTATATATGAAAATTGGGAATTTTGGTATATCATGCAACATATTTTCTGGTGCATAAATTGGTATATTTTTTTTTTTTAGAATACTTTGTCACACATTTTTTTTACATTTTTAAATATATCCCAACATCATGTGGAGTAACATTGTAAATGTCCCTGCATATTATATTATGTGCGTTACATATTTTATGTAACCACAAAAAACATTTGAAAACTTAAGAACGTCACAGTGGGCTAAGATCCAAAATTCTACTAGACTTATTGAGTGCAATAACTGCTTATAAATGAACAAACCATTACTAATCATAATAAAAATCGTCAAATACTGCTGAAAAATATCGTGGAGAAAACGTGTCGGGTATCCCATGTCATACTTGTCAATTTTAACAATTTTGTTTTTCAATTTTAAAACTTTGTACCTATTGGAATATTGTAATTTGTATTGAAAATTTTTAATATATCACACATCAGACTGACATATAGGGCGTTACATAAAATGCATAATTGAGTCGCAGATGTGGGTTGTGAGAAAGAAATTTCTGGGAAAGTAGTAAATGCATATTTATTTGTATACACATCTCAAACAAATGAGAATACAAGTCGTTCGTACTTTTGCAATTGTTTTTGTTGTTGTTGTTACATAAACATTGTAATGCACATAATATAATACCGGTACGTTTACAATTTACTATCTTTAGTTATCTTGTGAACGACATTTTTCATAATTTGTCAAAACTTATTTTACCTATGGCTGGTTTTCAGTACAAATATCAAGTAAAATATTCGGATGTGAGGCAATCGCGCATCTGACTCGATCGTGTTTTTACGTGTGATACATTTACTCCGCATGTGAGCATGGTTTTCATCCACCGAATTAAAATATTGAAAAAGGTCCATACCGATCTATACACTTTAGATAAAAATGCTAGTAAACTGTTTGACTTTTTATAGCTACAACGAGATAAAACAGTCGTAGTATTTCATTCAAACCTGGGATTTGTTCGTGAAATTACGGAGTATACAGTTTACATTTCAATACAAATTGTTCATAAGCGTTAAGGATTTTTGGGTTTGTTTGCAATCACAAATTATTATATACAGTAGTTTGTAAAATCGAAACTTCAGGAAAACTATAAATAAGTTTTTTCTGAAAATAGTGTGAAGAGTAAAGCCAATCAATCTGTTTGGTTGTACTAAAAAATACAAATGCAAAATAAAAAACAATAACAATGAAATTTCAAACGAAATTTTCCATACTTTTACAATTCACTTGACACGCACTTTTGTGTCAAAATGACTTAAATGCACATGTACGAGTAATACAGTAATAATTTCTAAAATATGAATACTCACTGTTCTGGAAATTATCATCGTTTGCATAATATCTACAAAAACGTTATTGTTTTAGGTCTAAAAACTGTATCATTAATTATATCATTGTATCACATTGATCATTTAGAACAATTCACCAGATAACAGCAGATATTTAGAACTAAGAGTTTTGTTCAATTGAAAATTGCCTGAAACTTGCCTATTGAGTAAATTGGTTTGGGGTTTGCAAGTTTACTTGTAGCTGATGATGCTGTTACTTATTTTTGTTGACGTAAAATAGGTTTGAATGAAGTGCAACATGTGAAAAAGACCACTAAGTACCAAGATGCTAAGTACGAAGGCATGAAATAACATTTGAGACATGTTACATGTTAGAAAATTGCATGCAAAGACAGATTTTACCAAGTCATAACAGGGTTGTTTCAACATGGGGTGAACCACAAGACATCTGGCGAAGTAAATGGACATCTTGTAAGACACTGCTGCATTGTGGGTCTAAATTGACAACGGGGAATGCGGTTGTCTATCAGAGGAGTTGCCATTGTGGGCACTCACATGTCACCGCAACATCATTAATCGTTTTCAGGTGACACTGATTTTCTTGCGGGGCCACAACACTGCACTCAATCCAGTCCATCAAGCAAAACCTAACAAAGTCTTTGAAAATTCCCCGAAAATGTCATCGAAAACGGTAAATTACACGCGTACTTAGGTGTGGACCTAGCAGCTAGGGCGGTTATGTGCAATGGCCAAGCAAATCCACCGCAAAACGCATGCATTAGCCTTTAATTAAAATTACCTTTCCTGACCAACGTTGATTTCTATGTTGGCTCGCAGCTTGCTGAATTTTTTTTATGACTCTTTAATGTCCAATTATGCGGTTTTCAATTCTGCACCGCAGCATTTGGAATTCCAAGGGGACATGGGCATCGAATCAACTTTGTAGGCATTTGTATCACATGGACAATTGAAATATGCGAAAATTATAGTACATTACATGTACAAAAGACAGATATTTCGTACGAAATCTGATTTCGTACGAAGTTACTTTTGACGTCATTTCCTGTTCCAAAAATGTGTTTTCGGCGAAATGTTACTAAATGTGTACTCACACGAAATAGTTCAAAAGAAAAGGTGTGCATGCGTAGAAAACATTGTGATGACGGCAATGGGGACTTCCGTAAAATTAATCCCTATTGATGGTTACTCTTTGCCAATAGGGACTAATAGGGATATAGCAGAAATGTATGGTCACACATCTATATTACTGATTTGGGGTATTTTCGTACGAATTTTGCCTAACTGTTATTACGAAATAAAGGGCATGTACTTAACGAAATGTGATTTCGTTTTCGAATTTATTTTATTTCGTGCGAAATTTCTCTAACAGTCTATTCTAGAACCCTGGAAAAAACATCACAGCACAGCAGGGATTTGAAAATCCTTCACCCAGACTAAATATCAAAATTGCGTATTAAGATACGCAATTTGTTTCGGTAAGCAAGTTGATCACATTTTAACTGACCGGATGGTAATCACATTAACAAAATGGAAGGTGACCTCTACATGTTGACCACCTGCACCTCTGTATGTTGTATGTTGACCACTTTGACTATGACACACAATAGTAATTTACTCTGTATGTTGACCAGCATGGTCTCAACATGTAAATCCATGGATGATTAAAAGTATTTGCAGCTTGCAAAACTTATAAAAACATTCCTGAACTGTAACTGTCTCTATAGAGGTAGAAGAGTTGATTTTACATTTTAATTGGAATCTGAAAAATAAAACATGACAGGATTTCATTCGAGATTTGTGCTGTTTATTACCACAATCTTACAGAAAGAAATTTCTAAGTACTCTACACTGTACCTTATAGTGCTTCTTCATTAAAATTCCAGTACAGTACGTGTAATGCTGGATACATTTACAGTACGTGTAATTGCTGGATACATTTACAGTACGTGTAATTGCTGGATACATTTACAGTAC
>JAQGAF010000462.1:0-51044 GCA_034687865.1 Kryphioiulus occultus | reverse complement strand
TTGTTAACTTATTTTAAAAACTGTAATGCCAACATTGGTCTGATTCTGATATCTATCAGTAAACAAATGTGGCGCAAGAGCCATTCGTTTAAGATCGTTTCTCTTATTTTGAAATGAAATACATGCATTAGTATTAGTGAATATTCTTTATCATAGAATTGGTGCGTGGTTTTTTTTCTAAAAAATTCACTTATGATATTTTTCTTACAACTGCAGGGTTCCCATTTTCTAGAAAGTAAGGGAATTCGTGAAAATGTCACGGAAATTAAGATAGTGTACTATTTTCTAAAAGAACTTTTTTTTTGCAAAAATTTCGCCTGTGGCACGCCTAAATTCTTAGCAAATTTATGAATAGAATTTTTTTTTAAAGTTGCCACTGCATTCTCTTAATTATTATTTCTCAATATTTTGTTTATAAAAATGTTGCCTTTCGCGATCTTAAGTTATTGCTAAACTAAAATTATTTTTTTTCTGGTAGTATTAATATTTAATAAAATTTCTAAAGTCCGCATAAATACAGTACAGTATTGTTGAAATACGTGTATTCTTCACAAAAATTGCCCGTTGTATTTATTTCGCTACTTATTATTAAAATTCATTACTTGTGATCAAAATCTCCGAAAATTTTCGCCTACAGCGTGTTAAACTCGATGCAGTTTTATGCTGAAAAGTTGTCAGGGAAATAGATTTGAGAATTTGAATGGGAACCCTGAACCGCTTTTAAAAAAAACTGAAATCAGGGATATAATATTGTAAATGTTAGTATGGACCCTGTAATAAATTTCAGAGCAATGTTTCCACACTATTAACAACATGCATTTTTGTATTTGCAGAGGTTCCGATAGTCTGTCACAACATGATACCCATGACTTAACAGATTCTGAAATGCGTAGTCTCGAGTCAGGTGGGCGTCGTTTATCTCGTCAGTCAAGCATGACCTCGACGTCTGACATTGTGCCATCTCGCCTTGATGCGGCCACGACTTCCGATGAAGAGGAGTTCTCCCAAAGTGAGTCTGAAGAGGAAGAGTTCGATTCGATGGTAATCGCCGATAATAATAATTAGTTGTTGACGATTTGGAGGAACTGTCCATCTTGTTAGCTAACCCGACCAAATTGCATAAAACGACCCACGCTTCGTAAGATTGGTGGAAGAACTGTTCACGCAAATTTTGGTTGGCTATGTTCGCCTATGCAGGTTCTTATAGGCGATAAAGTGCATGGTAAACTTAGGAGATGCACGGTTTACCCTGTTAAACATTTCACTTGAAAGTTTTTTAGTTTTTAACCCTAGCAAATGCTTCGAGTGAACTCTTCATGTCGCATGCTGTGCCATGACACCTTAGTACAATGTATTCAAATTGGACTGACTGAAAACCAAGATGGATTTCAGGGTTGGAATTGGTAGTTGGCTTTGCGCAACTTGCGCAATAGGAAGAGCTAATAAAGAACTGTAGAAAACGCCCCCATATTAACAAGGTGAAGAAATTTGGTGCGATATGGCCTTATCTGTCGGGAACGGGAGAACCGTTTGACTTTTTTTTTTCAGCATAGGATCGCCAATTGTTGAATGTGCGACTTTGGTACTTTAAATTGAACGTTTCATTATGAGATGCTGCACAAGTCAACAATTTCGTACTTTATTTTTCACTCATTGTTCTTCAGTATGATGTTTACCCTAGTTGAATGCTATCTTCATTTTACTGTTGTTGCGTTGTCACTGAGGGTACAGTACTGAAGTTTAATATTTGAGGTACATCAGCAATATGAACCTATGCTAGGTAATTTTGCATTAAAGTACATTTACATCACTGGTGTTTCCATGGGGTTTTTGTTCTTAAACTACTAATTTTCACCAATTTGGTGCTCATTTGCGAGCATTATTACATCTCCATCTATGCACATTATTGAATTATTAACCCGTGAATTGAAACATGGTGCGCAGCTTATTACTATGCCAGGGAATGAATATTAATTTTCTGGGTGGTGCACTTTTCATCTTAAATTAGCGGGCATTTTTCAGGATCACTTTGGACTGGTAACCAAATTTGAGCTTTTGTCTTTTCCCAATTTGATTTTGACAATTTTCCTATATTAGGAAAAAGAAAAAAAAGGAAAGCTGAAGTTAGAGGTCATTGTGAATGCATGGCTTCTGATGGCTGTATAGTAATTTATTTGACTTGAAAACGTTTAGATAACACATGTAATTGCTAAACAGAAATCAAAAGCTCATAATTGATGGTCAATAGATTGTTATAACTTACTGAAATTTTCGCAATCCACAATTTATTTTCTCAGATTGGTAATTTCAAAAAGTTCCCTTATCCCTTTCTATTGTAGGCAAGTTTTATTATTTTCCAATTATTTCAAAATTACTTGAAGAGCTTACCTGACTAATCTCCATTCCTGAACAGAGCTGCTGTTCATTCTTTGGTAGATTGGAGTGAACAGTTTTCGTATTTTTACAGATGAGAGTAAATCATTCACTTAATGTGCATAACTCTAGGACAGTCTAGCTTAAAAAAACTAGTTTTCTTGTTAAATTAACATCTTGCATGAGTGTACAGTTAACGTTTTTTGGCATCTGAAACATTGGCCAAGCAACCTAAAATCAACCAGCACTTAAACATTTTCATTTCATTCATCATCACTCGATCAATGCCTCTGAGAAACCAGTTTTCCCATCTTCTTGTTATTTCTCCTTCTCATAATTAGAAACAAGATATATTTTTAGAAAGTGTTATTGTATAGCATATTAGTTCCTCTACATCCCCTCCAATTCAACTATGATTTACTCCCCAACATTGTTTGCACCAATCATCCCTTTATTGCACTTCTTGTTTTATATATACATACTTGTATATTAGATATAAAATGTACTAATGATTTATACAGAACTAACAGCAGTGTAACTCGCTGGAATATTAAATCATTCATTCAAACTAAATTCCTATCAAAGGCAAAAGTGAAGCTTTCCAAAAGCATAATATGATTCTAATTGGGCTAGGCGCCATTATTTCACTTTAGTTTTCAATGTCCATTATTGTTCAGAGCATGTTGTTGAAATTGTTGAAAGTGCACTCCAGTTGGTCAAAATTTTATTGTAAATACATTTAGGATTTTTTACCGTGTTTTTGTAATGCACTTCCTCGTTCATCCTCATATTTTGCGATTCTTGCATTCATGTAATGTTATCATCATTCGACCCCTACATTCTTTGAGATAAATTCGTTTATTTACTTAACAAATGATTATTGCGTTGATTAAGTAAAGTGTATCATTTCACAGTTGATGGTGAACTTTTTCCAAAGTATGCTTATCTGTCATTCAAGATTTTGCAAGCGTTATAGGGCTGCTGGGACCCTGGGAGTTTCCTGAGGGGCCATCATGGTTGACAGAAATATTTCGATCATATCCCTTTTGCTTCTATGTATTGGATTTAAATTTTAGTTTATTTAATGTACATTTTTGACTTTTCGGGCCTAAATTTTCTCCCAGTCTGGCCCTGTGTTTATGACGATTATAGCTGTGGCAACTGTACTCGTGCTGAACCTTTTCTCACAATTGGAATTACATGATCATAACTGACCTTGGACATTGTTAAATAAATTTGTTACACAAAATTATGAAGAGAAATTTTAGTATAACATGATTATAACATGGTTTTCCCAGAGATACAATTATCAACTTCACTGACTAAGGACTGCTATATTTTTTGCTTATTATATGACAGGCAATAAAACACAAATTTAGATTAGTTTTTTAAATTGGTAATTGTTCGTCAGCTCTATATTATCTAGCTATATAAAATGCTTTTAATATTGATTAGTTGAATTTCCCTGAATTTTTCATGTCTGGATGAAACTTGATTTAATGAAATCATTGAAATGCAATGTAATAGCAAGGTTCCCACTTTCTGGAAAGTCAGGGAAGTGAAAAAGTGTCAGGGAAGTTGGTAAAATTCGTGAAAATGTCAGAGAAAGTCAGGTAATTTGACATAGTTTCCTATTCAAAGAGTAGCTATGAGATTATTTTTACATGGCTACATTTTTCTGGGGGATATCTGGACATCAAAGTCTGTCGACATTTCCTGGAATTTTGCTAGATGTCTCATACTAGTGTGATATACAGGCTTGGCACTGGACAGAGGGGGCACTGGTCATATGGGATTGGCTAAAAGTTATGATAAAAATGGTGATGCATGGTAAAGTTCAGTTTAGAGGTCAAAATATTTTGTGAAATTTCATGTAAAATGTCAGCGAAATGACCGAAACGTGTCAGGGAAATCTTTCGATTTGAGAATTTTGGTGGGAACCCTGTATATAATTCAAGATGATAACATTCCCATTATTTTCACATGTTATCAGTTGATAACCGTCCACCTAAATCATTGAATTTTTGAAAATAAAATTAAACCATACAGTATATAAGAATGAAACAAAACAAATTTATTGTTTCTTTATAAAAATATATCTTCTTGTACATGTACCTCCCATAGTTTCAAATGTATAGAAAAAATGGAATGCAAAATGTTGTAGCAGCACGGAATGAATTAATGTGATACCGAAGGCCTTGAATTGACATACACATACGTGACAATAAACACTACGGCAATCACAAGAATTGGAAGACCATAGTACATGAACTGCTCCTTTGCCTTCATGTACTCCAATTTCCTCTCTCGTTTCTCCTTCCTTGTCTCTTTGGTGCGTCCTCCTTTTAACTGCCGCATTCTGCGAAGCAACTACAGGTCAACTGTAAAAAGTGTTAAAACAGCTGATGTCAATTTACTAATTTGTAAAGCATACTGTCCTTTGGACATCTTGCTTGTATGATAATTACAAAAACCAGTTTTGCGTACGTGGCTACATACGTTATGTTCTTCCACGCAGATTCAGTACATATTGGTTCATAAGAACATTTTTAAAACCTCATTTGTCTTTACAACAATAACTTTCACGATTTGAATTCATTTTCTACTCCCTCCTAAAGAAATGACAGAATCCTTTACCTCTTTAGCAACTTAAAGACGAAGCAACGTGGGATACCCTTGGGCGCCTTGCTATTAGCTCAATGATTAAGTGCCCTTCTCCGTTTAGCCGGTGGTATGCGGGTTACCATGACAACAGCTGTTTTTTTTTGTTGAGAGCAGAGTGGCACCTAACGTCTGCTTTTTTTTCTTTTTAAATTTTCCAGATTCGAATGTCAGTGCTACGGAAGTTGTGGTCTTTTCAAATTGTTTTCCCGTCCGCAGCGTAGATCATGACAACTTTTATTGGACGGTATCTTAATCCTGGCGAAGTGGAAAACTTGCTAAAAACCGAAAGAGATGAACGTCGTAAAAGGAGATTAAATCAGGTAAGCCTATGACTATGAGCGCCAACTTTGATGTTACAGTATGGGATGTTACATATGGGAAAATTTGCATTCTGAATTTGTTGGGATATAATAGGTTAGGCAACAAGCCAGGGAGAAGGCATCTAAAATCGTGCTGTCTGTGAAAAAGGAAAGGGATAGGCAGCTCCAGATTTTATCCAACCATCTCGAAGCTGAGTGGTTGAAACACAAGCAAGAGAAAATTGAAGAATTGGGACAGATTTATGGGGAAAATCTAACTTTAGTTGGTGCAGCGCATTCCAACGTTTCCAAAGACGTAAGTATGTTTGTTTTACTAAATTCCAAAAGCTTTGTCCACACGTCCACACCTAGGAAATGTTTCATATAAAACATGGTTTCTATAGAACAGATTTCCTCAAAAATGTTTCCACATTTCTAGCAATGGAACATGTTTGAGCTAGGAAACAAACTTGAGGAAAAAGGCCTAGCTCAAATGTTTCAATTCAGTTCAGCTCAGGGGAATGTAGTCCTTCGACCCAATTTAATGGGCAATTATCACCACATTCGGAGTGCCACCATCGTCATTATAAAATTGAATTTCTTAAATGTTTGATGTCATGCAAAAAATAATGCCAATAGAATAGAATGCGATTTTCATTAGTGGATTGGAATGAAAGGTTCTACCACCACGCAGGTTTGGTGATTTCGTGTAAAAACGCCCTTCGCTAAATTAGAATTCTCCGAGCAAGCAAATTTTTTGCCTAAAAAACCCATGTAGTGAGCCTCTTGTCTTGATCGCAGCGATCACATATTTCCTTACTAGAAATATGGAAACATTTTTAAGGAATGTGTTTCTATAAGAAGCGTTTCTTAGGTGTGAACAAGGCTAAAGTGCAGTCTTATCAGTGATTTCTCTCCTTGAAACTTTTTGACCTTCTAAACCAAGGAAGCAGATTTGAATACTAAGATATTTAGGATTTTCTAGTCTACATATTTTGCATTCAAATTTAGATTATCGCCAAAGAGGTCCATGATAAGAAGGCTGAGGAAGACAATCTGAAAACAGTGGCCAGGGGAGAGGCAGCATTGAATGAAGAAAGGATAAAACAGCTAAAAGAAGCAGAAAATGTGATAAAGCAGGATACGACCAGAAAAGCAATCAGAACTGCTGAAAATGAACGTGCAAAAGCAATCTCTGCACTACCTACACCTCCTTCGTCTGTTCCTCGTATTCCCATATCTCGAAAAGATGACTCAGGAATGTCACCTAGTGGTAAGTTAATTGAAGTATTCAATTAGTAAAGTAGCCCAGGATTCAGGAAGTATTCTTTGCTGTATTTCTGAATTCTACTTGTGGTAATTTTTAGGCGACAAACTCTTGCAAACTTCTTCAATGTCATCAACCGTTCAAAGAGGCGCTCCCATGGCACCAAATGACTTGGCTCTTGTTAAAGTAATAAAAATACCTGCAACTGATGAGGTAGGGATCAATATTTACTGTAAAGTTATAATTTAAGACTGGAAAACCTCTTGCACCCGCCAACAGACAGCATACGTATTAATAATAGATTGTATAATAGAAGTATTTCCAAACGTCTTTCATAGTGTAACATTTTCAATACAGCTTTCAAGCCTCATTATCAATATCCTTTCATATTGTTCTAGTTGGATGCACGTGTAGCTGCAAAGCTAGATGAAGCAAAGCAGACTGAAATGGCACAGAAAAAATTGCAAGAAAAAACTGAACAATCGAAGAAAGAACGCACACGTTTCTTGAAAGCTAAATCGCAGCTAGAACTGCAACAGGTATGACTAAGCAGTAGATTGTTTGCATGTTTGAGGATATGTTTTGATGGATAACCGGTTTTGATGTTTTGCTGTGAAATGAGACATTCAGTAAGGTCTTCAGCCCATTTACCTTTTTGTCTTTTGAACAACTTCTCCTCTGCACCTATACGTGCTTACAAATTTCTCTAATTGCTTCAGTAATTCAACAACATGGAGATCTGAATATTTACAGTAGATTCTTGACTGTTATTTTATGTCAACGGTATCCCATGATGTGCTTTCGTTATTTATATCCTTATTTCTTGCTTGAACAGGATTACAACAAAATTATGAATGACTTAGAAGAATTAGTCAAACAAGAGGAAGTATGCAGTGAACCTGATTTACTCCTGGGACTGGTAATTTTAATCTTGACTGCTGTGTATTTAAATAATATCAGACTGTCAGCGACATTGAGTAACAAAACTTTTATTTAATTTTAAATTATATTCTCGATTGTTTAATTAAAAAGAGTATAACTATAAAGATAAGCTGGCTTAGCAATTATGGGCAAAGCTTTAATATTGAGTTGTAAAAATCATTCCAAAAGCTGAAAAGCCAAATCTTATCCTTTAACGAAATAATTTCTTTATTATTGTGATAGGAGAAGGAAAACGCAGCACTGAAACAGGAGCAGGAGGCTATTGTGGAAGAACTTTTTTCAAGACTTGGCCGTACGTTTTCTAGTTTTTTACCTTGTGTTTTTTCACTTAACCTCCGTTGAGCGTCGATATATCTGTCGTTTCAGTTTCATTAGTTGAGTCCACTGCTATAAAAGACTCTTATGTCATGTCATATGTTGAACGTGACACTAGTTCATCAAAGTTTGAGAGCAAGACAGACGAAAGTGCCAGAGTTGATACTCCTACAGTTCATGTTGTAGCTCAAGATTCCAGTTCATCTATTTCACGCGTTTCGGAATCTTCTCCGGCTGTTTGGACAGGAGAAAGCTCGTCTTTACGAAGTGATACCACAGTCTCAAATGATATTTATGCCAATTCGTACCCTATGGAAGGCAGAACCAGTATTAGTGAAACTGCTAGCAAAGCAAGTATATGGAATGAAATGACGCCAGTGAATGCCACTGTAGAACGGTTTCCTACTTCTGGAAGCACTGCAACTACTGTTGACGAAACAATATTAGCAGGCCATTTACGGGACCGTGCTTTGGGTACCAGTAGAAATATTCCAGTTTTGCCTTCTTTGGATTCAAGTGATTCTAAAGTTAGCCAATTTACATCACCTTCACTCCCATCAATTTATCAGCCAAGTACACTTGCAAAAACGTAAGTATTTTAATTTCAATTCATAATAATTAGGCTATGTCTTTATTCCAAATTATATCCTGAAATATTTAAAATATGGCAATAAAGTGTCTGTTAATAATGCGGTTTTGTTTATTTCTGTACTTTTGCAGGTTAATTGACAGTAGTATTATAGAAAAATCCAACAAAAAAGATGATAGTTTTGAAGTTCACCCACCAGAAGTTTCCCTCATTGATAGCAGTAAAGCAACAAATCATGACTCTGTCAAGGGAAATGTATCAAAGGACAAACATCAAACACCTGCCTTGTCAGCCTTAGAAAGTGATAATGCCTCCAAGACTTTCCAAGATGATATACAACAACTACAGAAGGAAAAGCCAGATATTATGGATGACAAATTAAGAAGATTAGCACTCACAAATCTTTTAGCAAGCAAGAAATTGTCAACGTCACAAAACAAAGCTAAAAACTTGGATAGCAAGTTCTGCAACGTGGAAGTCAGGCAGACAAATCGAAATGAAGATCAACCAATGAATGCTACCACGGTTGATAAAGATAGTTATCAAAAACTATTGTCTTCACGACCTACTGGTTTTCATCAACCTTTAATTAAAATGCCAGCCAAGCCAGAGCTTATTAGCGAGAAAACGGATTTTGTAAGTTCCATTTTGAAGACTCCAGGGTTGTCAACATTCCGTTTTGTCCAGCCAGCAATCTCTGGACGTCAGACGGACTCAAAGTCTCTTCAATTCAGTGCTAATGGACCACATTTAATCCCTGATGCGCTTTCATTCAGCCAGTTTAGTTTGCAACCTGCTCTAGTCAAAACCCATTTTGGAAAAATGGAACCGGTGCGTGATCTAAGTACAATTGCAGAAATGGACACACCGGGAAGCTCTCAGAACACATGTTGGCAAAATTCAAGCACGTTTAGCATGTCTAATGAACTGGAATCTAGTGAACGTTTCAGCCCAAAATTTGAAATGGTATGTACATGTATTTTTAAAGCGTTTTCTGAAGTGTGAGTAATTTGAGTTATGTGTTATACATAATATTTTTTGTCTGTGTGGTTTCTAGAATGGGCCAGGAATAACCGATGAACCTGATCTTACGCTCGTGGGTTCTGACTGCTCCACCTGTTCACCCAACCGATCTCACGTGTTTGAGATTTCTAGGATAACTCC
Source organism: Kryphioiulus occultus (assembly GCA_034687865.1). Lineage (NCBI taxonomy): Eukaryota > Metazoa > Arthropoda > Diplopoda > Julida > Julidae > Kryphioiulus > Kryphioiulus occultus. Next base: position 41,431 of record JAQGAF010000462.1, on the reverse strand, counting down.
ATCCACTAATTCGTTTATCCATATGGAGGATAGTAACATTATTTCCGAACGGCATCACGATGATCAAAATGACCAAGAGATGAAAAGGTACATGCGCTCTGCCTTTCTCACGAATACAAAAAGGGGAGATAAAAGTGATAAAATCACACATTCTGGCAGCACTTCTGCAATTGGAAGGCCTTCGCTTCCTTCATTCCAAGAACTGTCTTATTTCTTGAGAGATTTAAGCTCTGATGAAAGCCCACCTCTTGACAGCTACAGCACTTCGATTGATAGTTCCAGAAAGGAGAACTTTTCGACACCTACGTTAAGTAGTAGCGAGTCGCATTCCTGCTTTTCGACTAAGATTCAAAGGCTTACTGCCTTAAGTACGCCAAATTTGGAATCAATGTCTGGAAGCAACCTGCCTTCTTTCTTTATGCAAAATTCCAATCCTAGCGAAATTAAATCTGGCGTTCCATCTTCCTGTGAAGAAATGCTACTCTCAGGCTCGCCTAGGCCGTATTTCACGAGTGCTTTGGATTCAACAATGGATAATTGCACGGATTCATTGTTGTCGTTCATGGTGAATGAACGAAATGCAGATTTGGCCAATTTATCAACATTGGATACAATCTGTACCGATGTAAACACTTTGACAGGAGGATCATCTTCAGAATCGAAAGCATCAAATGGCAGTGCCTCGCTGTCCCATCACCAAAGGCATTTATCTAGTTACTCTGAGTCAATGAGCGATTCGATGTTTTCATTTTTAAGACATGAACTGAGTGCTGATGATAGCAGTTATTCTGGAATTGTTGAACCACCTACATCTGGCCCTATGTGATAACCAAGGTGGATCTGACAAGATATGGATTTCAATGGATCTTCATTGCAAAAATTTATTTTATAAACTTAGTAAGGTTTGGATAAGAAATAAAAAATTTTTACCAAAAATAAGACATTGATTTGACTTCTGGTGATAGGATTAGAATTTAGCTGTGAATCTAACATTTAATCATCATAAATTATGGTTACACTCTGGACCAAAAGTTTCAACAAAATGTTGAGGTATGTTATTTTTTACCATACATGCATTGTGATATATAATTTTGATTATTAAGTAAAATCCAACTCTTTCAGTTTTTACTTCTGTGATAATCTATCATCATAAGCCATGGTTGAGCTCTGCCTCAGGACAAAGTTTGATCAAGATGCCAAGGTTTGTCATTTCTTCTTACCATACAAGCATTGTGATATTTAATTTGGATTATCAAGCTCAATCCAACTATTTCTGTCACTGCTGTGAAAATTCCATTCATGAATTTCTGAACTGACACCAATTAAAAAAGGCAATGTACATAACATGAAATTTTTCTGTTATTGCTAAATTTGATTTTCAAAAACATTTTGTACCAGTGATGACATGATCAATCATTGGCCAAAAAAACTCCAGGAAATTTTTTTGTTGTAAAACTGGGTGACAAATGATGAAATTTAACCCAAATTTTTATCTTAAGAATCAAATAAAGCTCAAAATATCCTGACTTGATTTTAATGGCTTTCCCACAACTTCCCCGACCAGTAGACACCATAAGTTTATAAAACCTTTTATAATATTGCACCATTGTTTCTTAAGTGACACTTGCCAATCCTGCAGAAACTAGGGTTTCAAGATGTGATAATGACGTAATGCTGCTTTATACCAGAGATTCATTTTTGAGTTGTCACTTTGGAAATACATGTGCAATTAATATACCATATATATTGTTGAATGATTTCACTAAAGATTAGTTTCAGTACTTAAAACAAAAAACAAATGACATGTAGGCGCATGTTTTATTTTTTTTCTACAGTTTAATCGTCGCCTTTAACCTCAGTCTTGCCACCACGAATACGACCAGTACGACGAGCAGCAATAAGACCAACCTAGAGAACAACGAATCAAATTTAGGAACATGGTTTGGAATTGGTAAGTTATAGTTCGCCCCAGTCTCTTGCTCATTTATTCCTTTTACCTTTCGTCCAGCTGAGGCATCCCTCCGCACTGTAGATGCTTTACCAATGTGTTGATGATTACCACCACCGTGTGGATGTTCAACAGGGTTCATAGCCACACCACGCACTTTAGGCCAGCAATTCCTCTTGACCTTGTACTTGTGATACGCCCTACCAGCCTTCAAAATAGGCTTGTCGATACGTCCACCACCAGCAACAATACCTGCGGAAGATGAAATCAAGTAAGTAATCTTAGCATTTTCACCCTGCCTGAACAACCGTATTCTTTGATACTTACCAACCATAGCTCTGTTGGCCGACGGTACCACTTTCTTTGCACCGGAAGGCAACTTTACCCTCGTTTTCTTGGTTTCCAAATTATGGGAGATGACAGTGGCATAGTTTCCAGATGCTCTTGCTAGTGCCCCTCTATCTCCTCCTTTCTCTTCCAGGTTGCAAATAATTGTACCTTCTGGCATCACACCCACGGGCATGACGTTTCCAATTTGCAATGCGGCTATTTGGAAACAAAAATACTAACAGAATTAGAACTGGCACTTCTTGAAAAGAAACGAGCATGGAAATTATAAAATTCTCAGAAACAGCCTCTGGATTAAGAAAATCAGCACATCTACTAAGAAATCCAGTTCACATCATTTGAAACTGAGAGAAATGTTGTAATGCTTGCATATACTGTATCAGGGAATTTTGTAAAAACTCCGCTCTTGACGTGCATTACAACAATTCTTCACAGGTAAATTTTTAAACCTGCTTGACATTTTCCAAAATTAAATCACCTTTTTTCCCGCAGTAAATAAATTGTCCCGTAAACATTCCTTCCGCAGCAAGGAACTTTTCCTTCTTAAGTTTGTAACGATAAGGGTCCCTGAACGTGACTTCTGCCAGTGGTGCACCCCTGCCAGGATCGTGAATAATTTCCTATTGTAGAACAATTCTGCAACATTAGTTTTGGAAAATCATATGCAACCAGCAAGCTCACAAATACTTACTTTCACGATACCTTTGATGTATCCATGACGTTCGGCAAAGTCTACGGCCCTCAACTTGGCCGCACCTTTACGGTGTTTCACATGGGCACGGAAAACACTTCCAGCACCTTTACGCTGGCTCCTAATTACTCTGCCCATGCTTTAAGCCTAAAAGAAAAATTGCAAAATTATACACAAAAAAATTATTCAGCTGGTCACAAAATTCAGTTTCTTAGTTAAAAAGCAATGGGAAGAACTGTTGTATTTAAAAACATGAAATTCTTCACTAGCACACCATGCTAATAATGCAGCTTATCCATTGCACGGTACTGGTCACTACGTCACCCATAAAGGGAAGCTTGACATCGTGGCTTGCATTTTATTTGTAACGATTCCCCGAAATTAAATGTCAAGATAGCAGACATTTAATCGGTTCCCGCTATTTTTGGTGCAATGCTGGCATCATTTGCAAGTTAATTGTTTGACGAATTCCCATTTTGTACCCAATAATAATCAATCATTACCCTAGATGCATGCACCCAACTACAACGCGAATTTTATAAATTTTCAATAATATCTATTAGTAAATTGCGCTTAGTAACGATTGCAAACTATATGCTACTTATCTTACAATAATAAATGAATGAAAAGCTAAGTTAAAAGTAAAGGATGGCAATAGATTTCCACGGAAGACAAACTTACCACGCACCTCACAAAGCGTACGGCTGCAGCTCTCGAATGAGGAAGCTTGCTAAAGAAGTAAAGTGGAACCGGTTATGACGTCAGTATAAGCTTGCGGTGCCGGCAACGGCCATACTGGAACTCATTTTTGTACTCTTGTCTTATCTTGTCTTGTCTGTTAAAAGTCAAATTTTAACTGCAGTTCTGCTACAAACTTACTTCAATTTAGTGTTTCATAAAAGCTGGAAATTATTTTTGAATTCTTAAACTTTAGTACAATTTTGCCCCGACTTCACTTTTACAACTGCAGTTTTTTCAAAATGGTGTGACCAGTGAATCAGAATTGCAATTATGTAAAAAAGATTTAAATTGACCGCCAAAATATATCACATTTAGATAATAGGGGGTGTCAATTCTAACAAATTAATGTAATTGAAATTGTCAAATCCGCAAATGACTACCAAAACCGGTTTTCTGGTTTTGGTAGCCATATGCACACGCGCACATCAATTAGTCAATTTCAGTATTTTTTTAGGATTGACACCCGATAGTAACAAGCATTACAGTCACTCGTATGTATAAAACTGTTACAGTATATTTTACAGCCAAATTTACTGAATGAAAGTGATAAGCGCCTTTTTGTCAGCTTTCTATCAACTATAGATACATAGTTATATTATCAAACATTAATGATCTTGTGTATATGTGGCTGCATGGGAAATGTGGACCAATTTAGCTTCAGACGTCACTTTTACAACTGCAGTTTTTCTGCAAAAACGAGCTCAAAAATAACACATGGCAATTAAATTCAAACTGTACTTAGGTCACCGCCAATCGATAACATTGCATATTGAGAATAACATGCACTATAGGCACTCAGATTTATAAAATAACTGCAGAATATTTTATAGTCAAATGTACTTCAGATTTTGCTACTTTTCTGTCTGCTAGCAGTCACTTCAGGTTACATTTTCAGTGGTCAAGTTTTTTGTATTACGATTTTGTTTCGAACTTCACTTTTTTCAGCAGAATATTTTTGTTTGGGATATGCGCAGAAATTAAATTCTGCTATGCATCCATAAAACTGTTTCAAATTTAGAGTCGATCGCAGTGGATTACTCTCAGATAGGGCTTCCTTTATTTATAGTAGTGATCAAACAAGGTTAATTCTGGGTTAAGATTTTTACCCCACAAATTTATTTCAGACTACTTTTTCAGCAGAACATTTTCGCTTGGAATAGCTGTAAGAGAAAACCGATAACCGTATCGACATGCAATCCCTGTTTTATCCTAAATAGCTGATAAATTTTGATATTTTAGGCCTTGAAATTAACTTCTGCAATGTTTTTATCATGGTTTCCACAAAGCTGGTTTAAATTTGGAGCCAATCGCTGTGATTAGCTTTCCAATATGGCCGCCTTTATTTCTGGCGACAGAGGGCGCTCGTTCCGTCTTGAATCGGCTTCTTTTTTCTAGCCCAAGTCATATTCGCCACGCTTGCGTCAGCGGAAGTATCAGTCACCGGTGCGGCGAGTGCATTTTAGTAAATTTTCGAAATATCTTTGTTACGTCGCCGCAGCATTTCTGACAACGTTGGAACGATTTTTTCTTCCTTGTTCTTCGATAATATGAGTTATGAATCCGACTACAATGGAACGGGTCTAGAACCGCAGGTATTTCGACGCGATTCTTAGTGCATTTGTTTCGGTGGACCCCCACGAGAAGCAGCACACTTTAAATTTTCATCGGTTAGGTTAGGCAAGCCAGTTCGGAAATAATCTTTTTGAGAGAAAAATGGCGCAGTGGATTGTAGCTCCTTGCGGATATCCCGACGTTAGCAACGGCCAACCTTATTTCTATCAAGGAAATGCGCCTCATCCCAATCAAGACGTTTTACTAAGGATGCAGGTTCTGCAAACAAATAATTTCGATCTTTTATTAGCGAAAGCGGGGAGGTTTTGTGGGAATTAACTTGGCGTTAGGCTTAACCTTGAGTACGAGGGTGAAGAACGTTTTGTGTAAAGTGAATTTTGGGGAAAAATACTAATCCTTAGTTAATTTTAACTCTTTTCGTACGTTTTAGTTAACGTTATCGTATTCTCGCTGTCTTCTTGTGCGTTTTAAGCCTGTGTATTTTTGGTGTTGTGCTTGGTATCTTGTCGTTGTGGCAAATTAGTCCTAGACTGAAAAGCCGAGACGAAGGCGGCCATTGCTCAAACTGTTCGAAATTTCGACTTTTTCGGTTTTATTTTCTTCACTAATGGTGACCTAAATGTGCGCCGATGAGTTCTATCAATGAACTTGGTAGTCTCATCCCGTTTGTTGGATTTCCTTTTTCAACCTTTGTTTGAAATTCTACTGGGATTTCATTGTCGGAAATATGCAAATAGCGCGTGTCTCTAAAATAGGCTTCTTTTTTCGGATGCATTATGGGAAGCAAATGGCCTGATTTCTCATACCTATGTGTAGTGTTATCTAGCCTTTGTTTCAAGCCTTACCTAAATGTAGGCCTAAACTGTGATAAAAATTTGGCAATTCCTTGATTATTGGTTGGGAATTACTTTAAAAATAAGTGTGACGGTCAAGTGCGATTTTGAAATCTAAATTCAGGCCTTTTTTGCAAATTGATTGGTAGACAAAGGATGGTTAAATTCCATGACCCAATTATTTTGTGATTTTTTAATATTGATTTATTCAATTTCAAACCATTATACCCCTCCTTTCGCGTCTTATGGCATGTGTTCTTCATAGGTTTAGCTGTAAAGTTTTCAATGAAATTCAAAATGAATATAAATTAAGAAAATAGGCTAAATGCTAGTCTAGCTTTAAAATCTCGGAAAAGGGTAGATTTGTGACCTAATTTTCAGTTTAAACCTGATTAGCTAGCTTAATTTACGATGAATTAATTTATTCAAAGAGATTTCATCATTGATGTGCGCGCTCTTTGAATGATGAATAGGCTGTCAATATTTGGAAATTATTTCAATTATTGCGAAATTGACTCAGAAATTTTTGGTTTCAAAACTTGGCCTGGAGGATTACTTGAGCGGCTGTAGTTCCAAAGACCATAGTTTCATTAAGCCTACAACTGTTTGCAACATTGTAATTTTGTCTTCAATGTTTGATGATAGATTTGTGGTGTTGTTCACATTCTTCGTATGAAGGCAGCTTGTCAGGGTTAGAATACTATAGGGAATTTCCCATCCGTTCTTAAACTCCTGCTATTTACATAACAGACTAATTTCTTATGTGCTGAAAGAAATGATGTAATTATGGCAATGGAATTAAGTGCTCTGGTATGAATAACAAATAGGTTTTATTTTTTGTTTTTAAATAACCTCTGAACAAAACCAAAAACTTATTTGCGCATTGATACATTGTGTGTTGTGATGTTAAGTGTAAGTTCTCTTCATGATTTACCAAAGGCATCATTGTCTAACTTCAACCTGCTTTCAATAATGGCATCATTTTTCCTGGCTGACAGTTTAGTTCCTAGGTGCACACATCTTTGTTCACAATACTTGACAATTACATACTAAACTGTTGTGCAAAATATTCACAACAAGTCGCTCATTTTCTTCATACTTAAATCTCAGAGTTACTAAACAGGCATGTGCAGTAAGGCTATATGTTTTTTCCAAGACGGTGCTACGTTGCCCCTAGCTAGTTACTTAGTTACAGAGGACAAAATTAGCCACATTATATTCTTTTCATGGTGAATATCACTGATGTTTATATTTCTTGCAGTTTGCTGGTCTAGACTTGAATGCTTCTAACCCAGGCAACGGGAGAAGCGATCCTGGCAATCAACCGCAACGCTATATTCCTCCCCATCTACGCAATCGTGGCCAACCAAGCAACAACAATAGAGGTCTTCCCAATACCGTCCCAGCACCACCACCGCCTGTCGTTAATGCTGGTGCTGCTGCGCCTCCTGGCAATTGGAATGCGCGATCTAATGGACGACCTCCAAATAACGAAAGACGAGGTAGCTTTTAAAAGAGATTCGCATGTTAAAGCTTCAGTTACTTGAGTTTATTTCCTCTCCTCAGTTATGTCTGTGGACCCTTCTAATAGTGTTGTTTTATTTTCATTGGTAGAGTTCTATAATCGCTCGAATGAGTTTGGGGGCCGCCCGGACTCAGGTAATGAAGGTTCGAATAAGCTTCGTATTGCGTAAGGAATTTTTGCACACCAAGAGCTGAACTTGTTCTCAATGGAGGGAATTGCTGCTTTATTTATAGGAAACCGAAGTGCACGCAGTGATTATGGCAACTTTGGAGGCCGTACGCGCCAGAACAACCCTCCAAGACTAGGCAGTGGACAGGGCGCTGCTCCCAGGTAAATTTTTTAACTTATTTAATGATGGGAAAAATCTGGATTGTCTGCAGATTGTTAGGCTACAATAGTGGATGATTTGTTTTCCTTGGTGGAATGGAGAATGGATTTTGGCTAATTGGCTCCATTATAATTTTTGCATTAGTTAAGTGTTAGGGATTTCAATAAAGCTCATTATTGGAAATGGCGAACAGAGCCCTCGCTAGCATTGAATGGTCCTTGGCTAAGAAGAGGTTTTTTTATAATGGCATGCCAGGGCAGTTTGCAAGGATTCTGAGTTACCAGAGCTTCCACTATGGCAATATTGGCTTTTTGTTTTTCAACAGGAATTTGTCATATGCCGTTGTAATAAAAATTAATATGGAAATAGCTTGAAATGTGCATTACCTCTGAAATGTGTCGTTTTAATTTACTAGCTGGGATCGTGGTGGAAGTGGCGGCGAGGCACGTTGGAAGAGTGAAGAAGATGACTGGGCTACGCCCCTGCCGCGAAATGAAAGAACTGAGATGTGAATACTTCGTATACAGTTGAACTGACCACATGCATTGAGGGGAGCTAATGAATGTTAACTTTTTCAGGGAATTGTTTGGAGGCAACAATACTGGGATTAATTTCGACAAGTATGAAGACATCCCAGTTGAGGCCACTGGCGAAACGTGCCCTAGCAATGTAATTGGTGTAAGCATAGCTTTTCTTGCATTGAGTGCATTGCTGAATAAGAGTTAAAATTTGATGTTGCTCGATAAAATGAAACGTGCGTAATCTAATTGCAGCTAAGACGACAGATTGCATATTGCTTTCTTTGTTCTTAATATTACCTGCTATTTGTGTGTGACGCTCTTGTTTGTTTCCAAAATTCACTGTGTTAGAGCAAATGCGGTCCTCGCTAACCAAATAAGGAAGTATTGTTCCTATCTTATTCAGCCAGTTGCACTCTTCACCAAAATACGTCAAATCTGAATCTCCCTTTATTAACCTCTTAAATTTTTAAGTTACCAAATATCACAAAACAAATTAGGTGTGAAACTAATTTTGCTACCAATTGAGCAGCATAACACTACTAACTGAACACTAATAATTATATTAACTGTTCATTCTTTCGGTTTTATTCAAATCTTGAGAGGGAGGAAGTTGAGTGGAGCCAAGAACTGACATTAATTGGTGCAAGCATTCTATGTAGTCATAAGCATAATGAACTTTGCTTCTGTGTTTGTTGTTTTGTATTTTTACACATTTTAAGGCTTTTCAACTTGTCTAATTCTGTTTACCTGCCTTTTAGTTTGAAGAATGTGAGCTTACGGAGATCATTAAAAATAACATCAATTTGGCGAAGTATGACAAGCCTACGCCAGTTCAGAAGCACGCGATTCCCATCATCTTGGGCAAACGCGATCTAATGGCGTGCGCCCAAACTGGTTCAGGAAAAACTGCGGCTTTTCTAGTTCCTATTTTGAACCAGATTTTTGAGAATGGGCCGAGTCAATGTAATGACATGCAGGTAAAATAGCATTTCTTATTTTTCTTAATTATGTGCAAATGTTGTAGAACCTTTGAGGCACATGCAATTCGTTTAAGTACGAAAAAGCTATGGATAGACTCTTGATTAAAATCAAATTACCTGCAGCAATAATGGTGAATGCTCAATGTGGAAATTCTAAAACTGCAAGTGTGATAGTTGAGCTACATTGGAAGCATTTTATGATGAGTCTTAGTCCTTTATGACATAATGAAGTAAATTTAATTTGTTCGTGAATTATTTCTAGGGCAAGTCAGGCCGGCGAAAGCAATTCCCATTAGCTTTAATTTTGTCTCCCACTCGGGAGTTGGCAACACAGATTTACGATGAATCTCGCAAATTTGCATACCGATCACGTGTGAGGCCTTGTGTGGTATATGGAGGTGCGGATGTGGGGCAGCAAATGAGGGACTTGGATAAAGGATGCCATCTCTTAGTTGCAACACCTGGTCGTCTAGTGGACATGCTAGAACGGGGAAAGATTGGATTGGATAACTGCAGGTAATTTTGTTACTTGTTAATTTTGTTAAATTGAAACTTTCGAAAACAACCATATAATGCTTAACTGCTATTTCGTTCCAGATATTTGGTTTTAGATGAAGCTGACCGAATGTTGGATATGGGTTTTGAACCCCAAATTCGCCGTATTGTCGAGCAGGATACTATGCCCCAGACAGGAAAACGCCAAACTTTGATGTTCTCAGCCACTTTTCCCAAAGAAATCCAGGTGATCGGATTAGTTCTTTGCCAAAACACTTTTTTGGTTATTTCTCTTCATAGTTTTCATTTTTTCAAGAAACTTACCGTCGCCTTTCTAATGAATCCGTTGGGAATTTTTTTCTTCATAGGAACTTGCTCGTGACTTCTTGGATAATTATATATTTTTGGCTGTTGGTCGTGTTGGAAGTACAAGCGAGAATATTACTCAGAAAGTAATTTGGGTGGATGAATGCGATAAACGCTCATTCCTCCTCGACTTGCTAAATGCTGCTGGCCTTGATAAGCCACGCACCGGTAAGTTTCTCTCAAATGCTCGATGGTGGTGGACCTCAGGTTTTCCAATGAATGGAATCATCTTATTTCAGGACCAGAGTCACTTACCCTGACATTTGTTGAGACGAAGAAGGGCGCTGATGCCCTAGAAGAATTTCTCCACAAGGAGGGTTATCCTGTAACCAGTATTCACGGAGACCGCAGCCAAAGGGAGAGGGAGGAAGCCTTGCGTTCTTTCCGTTCTGGTCGAACTCCGATTTTGGTGGCCACTGCCGTAAGTAATTTTTTTTGTTTGATAGATTTATTTGTTGTAGTATATATTCATGTTGCTTTCTAGCTCAGCTGGTGTGGTTTATAGCCATTTTAATTGTCGTTTATTTGATCTTTGCAGGTAGCTGCACGTGGTTTGGACATTCCGAACGTGAAGCATGTTATCAATTTCGATTTGCCAAGTGATATTGAGGAGTATGTTCACCGCATTGGTCGTACAGGAAGAGTGGGAAATCTTGGTAAGCTGAATGAATTTTAGAACATGTCTTCTCACACCATGAGTTGCATCTGAAAATGTTCCATGTATGCTTCTAGGCTTGGCAACTTCGTTCTTCAATGAAAAGAATCGCAACATGGCAAGAGATCTAATGGACCTGATCGTAGAAACTAAACAAGAGTTGCCTACCTGGTTGGAGGGTATGGCTGCCGAGTCCCGCACTCAGTTCAGTCAACGCCGTTCTGGTGGTGGCCAACGAAGGTTAGTTGGCATTTTTATTAAATTCACGTTTATGTTCAATTGACATCTTGGAACTGGATTAATGGTCAAGGATCACCTGGATCAAAAGTCCAAGTTGATTTTATCCCAGATCGTAAATGTGTGCAGTCATCTAATCACTGCAGGGTTCCGACTTTCTGTAAAGTCAGGAAATATATGAAGATTTGTGAAAATGTCACGGAATTAGTTTATTACGTTTTAAAAGCAATTAAACAAATCAAGTGTTTAATGAGCTAAGAGATTCTGGACAACGGTAGGGGATTGTCTGGACATTTAAACTTGCTGATATTTTGCAGAATTTTCCTAGTATTCTCAAACTAGCGTGAAATACCCTTGGACAGGTGTGGTAAAACATATTTATAATTAAGTTGTATTCATGACAGTGTTGGCGAAAATTCATCATTTCATCATCATATTTGCCAAAATGTCGCCTGTTGCAAACCTAAACAAATTTGTGACTTAAATCTGTTATGCCTCATACTGCGTTTCTGGTAATATATAAATTCATTAAAATTATTACTTGCGATCAAGATCTTCAAAAATTTTCACTTATGGCATGTTGTAGTTCAATTCAGGGTTTGAAAATTAATACATGGTGTAAAATGTCAGGGAAATGATTGAAAAGTAGTTAGGAACATTAGGAAAATTGATGTGAGAATTTGAGTGGGAATCCTGTAGGTCTTTGTGCCATGAATTTGATAATTTGAATGGTATAATTGCAGATATGGCGGCGGTGGATTTGGCTCTCGCGATTATCGTCAGCAGCCCCGCGGAAGTGCTGCTGGCGGTGGCGCTCCTCGTGGCGGCGGTGGCTTCCAGAGTCACCAGGGCCAAAGCCAGGGGTTCGGTGGATATGGAAGCAACCACTACATGGGTAGTTACGGAGGGAATTACGGTGGAAGAAGCTTCAACCAGGCCACTGACTGGTGGGGCAGTTAAGAGCCCAGCCTCCCTGGGGGATTTCGCCGCAGCAGCTCGAGGTGGACACTGTGATTCGAGAGTTTAATGAGATGTACGAAATAGCCTAGCGTTACGACACCTGATTGGTTTGAATGCCCGAATTGCCGAAGATAACGATCGGCCTCTAAATAGCCCAGGTCCATGTGGTGCTCCCACGTTGCCCCGTTTGCAAGTCTCCGCTCCCGTGTGCAAAGGCCACTCTTAAAGGTAGAGACGCAAATGGTAGAGATGTTCTTGACTCCTCTTATTCCCTCAGGGGTCTCGTTCATGCTTTTTTTCTGAACATTCCTCCCCAGGGACGCCATGAGCCAGTGTTCATTCGTGGCTCAACCCTGTGAATAAGTCTTGTTTGAAGGAGTTGAGAAATTCTCGTGCTTAACCTCTAAGCAGAACTTCAATGTAAAACATTCCAGTGGTCTGATTGTGTTTTTAATTTCGTCTGCACCATCCCTTTTTAGTACATGGTGGTAAAGCCATATGGCATACAATTTCATCCAATGGATGAATGTTCTTTTTCTTCCCCTCCTCCATCTCTCTACTCGACTTCTCATTGGGTGGAACTTTGATGGTGCAGGCATTTTTGATATCAGACCAGTAGATGCGCAGGCAGCAAACAAATGATTGTAACCTCGTTAGCCAGTTTCTCTAGGAATTAGGTGCATTTGTTAATCTTATTCGTACCTTCCAATTGAGTTTTAACGAGCATTGCCACCGCGCAAGCTTGAAAAGTTAAAAATAAATTGGTCAATTGCAGCTCAAAAATCGTAGTGAAGTTTTTATATTAAGTCGATACGAACTGACGGTTGTTGCCTGCCAATGTGGTATGTTCTGTATGGAGGTTAATTGTTCATCCATGGTGATAATATTTGGGAGCACTGAACATACTGAAGTTTTTAACATGTTCAAATTTAAACAATAGTTTTGTGTGTGCGTGTGTGAGTGTATGCAAAGTTGGATAATCTCGCTTGGGTTTTGGATCCGAGCGCTCGTTAATGAGTTCGGGGAAGCCGTCAATCATTGGCAAGGAGAGTCCTTTCTGACTGTTCTTGCCGAACTTCCTCGTCGAGTTGGGGAATTATTTTGATTCAATATATGCCTACACATAAAGCTTCTCATTCAAGCCTTGATCGGCCAACATGTCGATTGGAGTTAATGTAATCAGGTGGGAAAAGTGACTTAGACGGTAACATTTCCCAAGTCACAGGGTCACAGGGCTGTTGCCAATTTTTGTGCTTATTAAGGTTTATTTCTTGTCCTCGTGTTATAATTCTGTGTTTAGAGGAATATAATACCTACTTCTTATTTCTTTTCATCCTTTGCTGTCAAGGCTTTTAAGCGTGTCCAAAATTGTTCCAATCTTTTCCTGTTCGTTACATCACCCGTAATTATCTCCGCCCATTCCAAAGGTTATACATATTGTAGATGATTGCATTAAAAGCCGATGTTCTAAGACCCAAGCACAAATCAAAGGGCCTTCCAGCAAAGGAATTTCGTTGGTGTTGTGGTAGTTTGATTATATTGTAGCCGTGTATTTTGGAAGTATTAAGTTTGCCGTCCCATTCTTAAAATACAGAAGCTACTGTTGGTTCAAATGTGTTCTACTCTGCCAAAATAATCTGTCATCATTAACGTTTTTACCTAAAAAAAATAACCTGAAATTGTGTCGGCGGTTCCTGTAACTGGCAGTAACCGCCGATTAACTGTTTTGTAAAGCAGTGCAAATTCTGTGGACATCTGCCAGAAAACGTTTAACCAGTTGGTTGTTCGATCATCATGGCAAATAGGAATTTCTGTTGGTAGCTGCTGATTATGATAAAATTTAACTCGCGTTTCTAAGATTTTAATGAGATAAGTTATTATTCTGGCATTTAGAACGACGAAATTTGAAGTTGACAAAGCTTCTAAACGAGGGTAGGGAGGGTTTGGAGAACGTTGTTCTTGCACTATGCCGTTGCCAACGGTTAACATTTGGCAGTAAGTTATTGAAAAAATATTGCTTTTGTATACGCGATTTCTTTCAACTTAAGCCTCTGTATACGTAGTCTTGCTTTAGCAAAGTAGCCATCCGTGTGCTCCTAATCTCACTCTAGTTTGACTAAAACTCTCTCGGTAGTGTTGTATTTTATGTGGTTGTCTGCAAAGTTTGGAGCTGACCAACACCATGGTCTTATCCACTAATATTTAAAATTTTATACTTCTAATTTATCTTGTGGGATAATTTTTCAAAATAAACTATGTGATATTACCCAAATTCTTTGCTGATATAAACATCAGGAGTTTTGATCTTTTAACTTCTCACATTTTGACACCAACCACCTTTTAACCTATGCAACCTGTGATTTATCCCCATTGCTGGGTGCTCACATCTGCTGGAGGTCCCCTTAAAAAATTTTTTGTCAAAAGTTGCTTTTATTGTAGGTTTTGCTAATTTACTATTGAAGCCCGCCGGTTAAGTTATTGTAAGAGTGCCAAGGAGTAATACGAATTGCTATTTTTAACGACTGCGTTGTACATCTGTTTATCCAATTCGTGTAGTTTTTAATCCGAATTCGGTATTTCTCAGAAGGTAGTTTTAACTAAACTTAAGTGGTCCAAATAACCGTGCCACTAGTACCGTGCGAGTGAATGGCTCGTCATAAAGCTCGCGTTAGCGTCCACAAGTACCTTGTAGGTTATAATTATAAGAGTTGTTTTCACAAATGCATAATGTTGGTTTTGCCGGGTTCCCTAACTGCTGTTTCTAAATACTGGTCTTGTTCACCGTAGAAAACAGGCCCGGTGGTCTGCGAGAAAAAGCACTTAAGTATTTAAGTACCTGGAATCAAATCACTCATTGTTGCCAATTTTAATTTGAAACTGTTGATTTCGTTTATTCTCTATCTTTACGTATACTGGGTGCAATATACATACCATCCTAAGCAGATCTGTTTGTAAACTTTTCTTTCATCTTTGTTTTAAATTTAATTCTGTGATCGAGAACGCTGCTAGAGTTGAAGTGCTGCGAATTTTTGTTAATACTAGGGGCCATTATATTATGTTGTTTCACGCGCTGTTGGGGCATAAATCTGCATTCCTTTTGTTCTTATGCTGGTTATCGCCCAATTAAATGCACGATTTCCAATAAGATGTAGTTGAAGTTTAGGGTTAAGATGTTATTTTTTCAATAGTTTTCAAACGTACTGTATTTCGATTTAAATTTATCTGATCTTTGCTAAAGGTGACCGTATTTCGACACTAGTTCTCTACCTACCTAAATTTCTCCCAATGGTTATTCCTTTGAAAAATGTGAAATTACGTCAAATTCAATTGCTGTCCACTCATTGAATGCGGATTTGTGTCCTCAGCATTGCAGTTCTGTTGAAAGATTCTCCTGTGTTGATTTTTATTTAAGACTGTTTGCAAATGCATTTAACTGAATTGTAAACTAGCATTTAATTATTGCGTTCATGCAACATTGAAAAGCACGCGTTTTTTACCTAATGTATAACCCGTTCAATTTGGTCAGTCAATCGAAATGCTGTCAAGGGTTAGTTTAGCCCATGCCAAGGGTAAGCTGCTGCATAATGTCGTAATTTGTCTTGGTTTCATCGCCCAAGGGTTTACGCGCCTTTACCAAAAAAAACAAAAAAATATCCCGTTTACCCGCTACGGGTTCGAGGCGTAAATTCGAGCGAATTCAGTTGAGCCGAGGCTTCTCTGGAGCAGTGTCCATCAAGGACGTACGATGGTGCTTTGGAACTTGTCGTTTTTCTAGTCCAACTGTCTTTCTCGTGTAAATTTCGGGTTCTGATTTAATGTTTCGTCAAAATTTCCACCATAGCATCATTCTGTCATATGTCATTATTATGTGTGGTTTCTCCATGGTTCAAAGCACCATTGAAGACTGCTTAACTTCCCCCTTGTACCATTTTCCCAACTCTTGTCCTGTCCTTATACCATGTCTCATACTGCCTGTGTTAAGTTATTATCATGAGATTACATTGCATTTAAGTGCATACTAATCGAATCATCATGTTTGTTATATCTCGATACTTGACGGAGCTGGTCTCTGTTTACAAGAGTTAAGGTGTGTTTTTGTTTTCCATTCGGCTTTTACATACTCTTTTAAGGATCAAAATTTCGCAGTTCAATGTAAACGCGAACCGCGCAATTTGAACTCTGATTTAGATTAAACTAGATGCTTAGGTCAAAACTTAGATTGCAGCAGAGCTGTGAGATGAGAATTGCTTCCAATTTTCACTGAAGAGTTCTGTTACCTCCAACAGGGTTGTGATCGTCTTAACTCTGTAAACTTTTGCAGGCTTTTCGAGACATGGTGCTCTTTGCCTGTGAACATGCCCAGTGGCCTCTCACTGGCTTATGTCATGCACTTTTTGGTGCATTTTTTGAGTTCCTCATATTATTTTGCATATATTATCTTACTCATTTCAATTCGAGGGTGCCACTGGCACCGCTTGAAAATTAAAAAGGATCTCAAAGTTTTATATTGTACAACCCAAAATTTGTACACTGGGGCAAGTTCACTTCTGGAATAGGTACTGTACGTTTTCCATTGCTGTGGGCATGAAAACCAGGATCTGTGCAGTAACTTGGCTTGAAAATGTTTACTTTTTATAATTTAGTTGTTTAAGAAATCTGCTTTGTGATAGCGACTCAACTTACCAATTGGTGGTATTCTATTCTTCCGTACATCCTTTTTTTGTTTCCTGTGTAATCATCGAAAGTATGTTTAGAGAACAGTAGAGTACCATCTATTTTCTTGTGAGAAAATTAATTTATTGCAAAAATTGCGAGTTTTTGGGATGGCAAAACTTAACTTTCGTGTTTACTGATATTGTAGAATTCAAGCAAATAAAACGTTTGTGAAATTTATTCTTCGATTTTTCAGTATTTTCGCACGAGTTAGAGCTTTTACACTAAACTATTTTTCCAGCATACGATGAGAAGAAATTGAGAAACTGGTAAATTTCGCTCATTTTTTTTCTGTGGCTGCTACTGTACTTCATAACGAAACTTTGTTAGCAAAAATGTTTTTTTAACACTTCTTGTCTGTTCCTCAAGTCCAGATTTTTTTGACCAATTATCGTATACTGGTGGGAAAACTGTCGCTGAAATGGTAAAGAGCTCAAAAATTATGGCAAGTGCCAGGATTAATACCGAAGCTGGAAGTCCTGGGAAAGTCAGGGGAATTTTGAAGTTTTTTCAAAAAGCCAGGACTTCCAACCTGTTAATTATAATTTTATTCCAGGAGATATTTCGTATATCGATTATGGCTTGTGATGTAGGTTTCCGTGCTTTGTAAGTGAATTTGTCCATTGTAAAATAGGGCATGTCAATCCTACAAAAAATATTATAATTGAAATTTAATAATTGATGTGCGCGTGTGCCAAAACTTGAAAAACCGGTTTTGGTAGTCATTTGCGGATGCGCACACCAATTAGTCAATTTCAATTACAATATTTTTTTTAGGATTGACACCCCCTATTGCAAGAACTCAAATTTGGCAGATTGATTATGACAATAAATTCCCAGCATCTCAGTACATCTAACATAAAATCTAAATTAAAAATTTATGTTGTGGGAATTCCTTTATTAATCAAATTGATTAATTATCGTCAAAGTCAGGTGGAGCATTTGTCTGAAAATCACTATTTCGCGATGCAAAAAATCTGGAGCAGCCCCAGATTCTAATAGGCATTTTGCAGTGAAAAAATCATGGAATTTGCAATATCAAATCTAGTAGACGCGCTGTACTAATAATAACTTATAATCTATGATATCTTATAAAACGGCGATTATATTTGGATATCTAACAAGTTATTTTGAGCTCTATAAAACATCGAAAACACCATTTTAGGAGCAGCTTGAAGCGCGCGCATTTTTCAAACAAGACCAGCTGAGGCGTGTGTTTATCGCTCGGCAGATGGCGCCAGCGTCTCTCCAATTTCAAGCTGCTACAGGAAGAGGTACAAATCCAATCACACAACGCTATGCTGGGTTAAATGTAGCCAATGCTCTGGATATGTGACACATGCATTCGAGATGCTGCTGTACGTTGTGTTTGAAGGGCTCGAATTGTGCTCATGAGTCGATTTAATCGTCTTCTCGTCGGATGTTTCATTCCCCTCGCAACCCCGCGTTGTGTTGCCAGTTAAAAAGCGGATAAATCGTCCAGCTGGATTAATTCGTGCGAGTACATCGGTGGCATTCTCATCGAGCTTCATCATGGCGTTGACGCCTAGTGTGAATTGCAGTCTCGACGACATAGATTTGAACTCCCTGAAGGTAAACTCCCGTTTGGATTTCTCGCAATTTTCGGGGCATCGAGCAGGTTCTGACTCGAACAATCCTGGATTTGGGCTCGTGATTTTGATGAAGTGGGAAATTGTCTACTGGGGAAAATATGTGGGAGAACGAGAAAGCATCCTTCGTTGAGGGAGGCCTTTTGTTAGAGGCTAGGTGATGTCAATGCCTTTAACTTTAGTTGGAAAGCAGGGAACCCAGCGAATTTCTGAGAATATTAAAATAATCCAGTCATCTTGTCGTCTAATTGAAGCTATGATAATCAGTCACGTTGTGAAATCAGCATATCTGTATCACCTTTATTGAACCAGATAAGGCAGCTTTTTTTTCTGGTAATTTTGCAAAACCAAAAAGTCAACGAAATTTGCACTTTGGGCGAAGGAAGTACAGTGTAATAGGCTGATAAACTTTGCTTCTGTGCCTCCTTCAGGTCATAATAATCTTGTATTTGTTAATGTAGGAAACGTATGGGCGTTTCCCATATAAAATTGTCATTTCCCATTGATATTTTTGCTGTTAAAAATTTCTGTAAAAGAACTATCCAAACTACTTGCCCATACAGCTTTTGATACTTTGCAGGTCAAATCTATAATCTACTACAAATTCGAGTGTAACAATGATTTGAACGGATGTGACCCTTGTTAATTTAGTTCATATCGTGCACTCAGTCAGCTGTCTTTGAAGGCAGTTTGAACTAAGACAGTTTCCTCTAAGGCAGTTTGCACTAAAGTTGTTTGAACTCATTGGTTTGAACTATTGACGCGTGTTATTGTTTTATCTAAGGATGTTGTATTGGTTATAGACTTCCTACATTAGATCAACAAACCATCATTGTGTAGGCTACTGATTCCCCATTGCAGTTTTAGGTCTCGGCTGTTTTGATTTTTATCAGTCTTTGAAAGTTGCAGGGCGTTCAACCAGTAAACACAATACAGGCAGTGTACAGTTGCTTGGCAGATTGCCTCTTTGCTGGGTTCTGGTTTTGCTCTTCAACAACGTTTTAAATACTTAGCCTTTAAATGTATACTTTTCCTCGTAACTTAAGTAGAGCAAGTTTAGGGTTTCAAATAGCACGATCCAGGAACAGTTGATTTTCGAACTGCCATACATGTAGCCGAAGCTACACCCTAGATCAATACATCATGTGAGGTCAATCTCAAGTTCTGTAGATGTTTTGAAATTAACTCATGAGTGTGAGGACAAGTATTTATATGTAAGGCCTTGAATGTTTTGGTTTGGTTTGGTTTGGTTTAAAATACTGTATTGGTTGGGGCTGGAAGGAAATTATAGTCCTTTCCAAAAAACATTCATTTGAATATAATGGGGCCATTACAAAGGCCTTCAGCGTTTCATACTGAAAAAGTGCTCAACCCAACAAGAGGGTTCGTTTTGGGGGAAAATGAACAACGATTTTGGAACCTCCTCTTTGAATGGTCCAGTGCAAGATCGCCATTGCAGGAGTGACAATAGATTAGCTACCATACTAGCTGTGCAAGCCAGCCAGTGATATTCAGTGAGTTGAGAGCATGCTAATTTTTTGAGCTAATTTCAACTTTCAAATCAATTTCATGTCTTTATTTGTTTGTGTGGTTGTTGAGGGCGAGGGCAAGGGTTCTGGTGACAAAGGCCAGAGGGCCAGGACGATATTGTGACCAAGTGCAGTGCATGTAATAGGAAGTGGTTCCATAGTTCATTGCAAAAAGTCCAAGTTAGCAATTTATGGGTGGATGTATTTACTGAGTGGTGCAGTATAATATTGTATTGTTGATAACAATGATAGCTTTGGAAGAACAAGGAATCTATGACGAGTGGTGCACACTGCTGTTAGAAGACAACTACATGTACCAAAGACGTTCTTCACTGTCAAAAGTGCTGTTCTCTGCATTGCCTTTAAGTATCTCCTCATTTGTTTTCTTGCTCATATTATGAAATGCACTCATTTTTTCTCGCCCATTAATACCCATTATGGCTGGTATTTCTGCAGAATTGTCTTTTAGCCAAAATTCTCAACATGCAGGATGTGATGCCTTGCAACGCTAAGCCTACCTTCAGGATAGATTTACAATTTTTGTTGCTAAACAATTCGATGTGGGCTGATGCTTATTTGCCCAAAGGCTTTTGCACCACATCATAAATACCGATGACGAATATGCCAACAGATTTTCTTTGGCTTATAACCGAGCATTGTCTGTTGCAAAATTCCACGAATGTTTGAGCCATAATGCATTTTACCAGTAAATGGATGTACATGTACAAGTAGCCTACCTGTATCTGGATGAGTTGTCAAACATTTTCGACCAAACGTCAATACTTTGACACCATGTTGGCATGTTGAAGTTTTATTTTGTCTAACGTGGAATGTACATGTAGCTGGATAATAGACTGAACAAAACATCCCCATCAATTGGATTTGCTGAGATTTGCATGCAACACATCCAATAACAACACTTCTGAAATCCAATTTGAAAATAACAAGCACGGTACCAATAGTCTAAAAAATAGAATTGTTTTGTCTGTTTAAGTAGGCAGCTTTACTATTTAGTAGAGTACTGATAAACAGAAGTGGGCCAAATTATGAACATTATCCACCAGTTAGTTGCTTCAGTTTTTATGTATGCATCGAGCGTTAGTGACGTCATTCGCAAATTCTTGTGCTGGAGTCAAGGGTGGATACAAGCTAAGTTTTTCTCGTGTATTTTTGGAACTAACCCTCACCGCCCATGACTGCAGAATAAAGTTAAATTTGCGTAGGCGGTTGGTGCATAATAGCACTTAGCACTGAACTCTATGGCAGACATGATAGAGGCATATTGCTGCTATTGTGGAGCCTTTGTTTACTGATTTGGCCCAATCTCAAGGGTGGACAAATCAAAGTTTTGAAGTGTGATTAGCCAAATGTATCAACTGAATCTAGATAAGAGCTGATTAATTGCCCAAATGTTATTTGATAAGCATTTAAAATAACAAATGCATGTCCTACCTATGCAATTTCTTGGAATAAATATTTTGAAGCTAGCTTGCTAACTATGGTGCACATAACCTACCTTTTTGTAAACTGGGCGAGTTTTTGGTGACAGCGACATGTGACTTGGAAAATATTGATTATGAAAGGCTGGGTCATTGCTCATGTCCTCGCATAATCATGACAATCGATTTGAGTAAACCTGGCTCCCATGATAACTATAAATATCTGGTCAATGATAATGCAAAAAACGTGTCTCGGTTGAAATTCTGCCTGTATCCACGCAACGAGAAAACAGCTGAAAGCAAGCTTCTGCCATCTTTCCCATAATGCAGAATTTGCTTAAAATTTCGATTATGCCAAATATACAAAGCTCGACTCTTATCAAGTGCAGAATCCATTGTGCAGCATGCATAAAGCCTGCCCTGTTTTTATTCACTTTTGATATATTTTTTTTTCCAAATTTAGATGATGGAAATGAGCCATTTGTTCTTAGCTCTTTATTTTTTTTATTCCACATTGATCAACAGAATGGCGCAGATTTCATTCATGGTGATTACCATTCTGGAAAACCTGTAAAACTCGGGGAATTTTGAGATGGAACCTAGAATTCTTCAGTTTCAAAAATGTGCTTACAATTCTGAGAAATCATCAAAAAAAATTACTGACCTTACCCTAACTTATCCTTAAAATTTAGCATTTGATTTTTTTCTCTAAAAAATGTTGCTTGCTGTGCTCCTAAGTTAATCGTACTTTATGCTTAATTCGTGATTTAGTTAAACAAAATTAACATCGCCATCAGTGTTGCCTTTGCTATTAATATTTCTGAAAAACGTTTTCAAGATATTGTACCTAAAATCCATTATTTCTGGTAATTTGTTATTTAATTTTCGTCTAAGGCGTTAACATCTGTCAGTATTAATATTTCTGCAATCTTCAAAATAATCCAAAACTACACTGATGGTGGTTTAATTTTTATGTACATGTAATGTACAAAAATCCCTCAAATTTCGTTCATTAGTATTACAGTATTATTTTAGAAAAAGCATTTCGAGAAACTTATACCTAAAACCTATTCTGTTGGAGCTTTTCAAAGAAATTTCGTCAAATTCATCATTGGGCTATGTTTGTTTGATAATGCTGACTGAAAAAAAGATTTAGTTTTTCAAAATATTTCCTTATTATTATCCTATTTTTAATATGAGTGTGGCACATATTTAATAAAATACTTCTTGAACCAACCTGGGAAAATTTCGATATAACCTTGGAAAAGCCAAGAAATTTCGATTGCAGACATTTGTAGGCACCTTGTTCACTATTTTTCGAAACACTAGGACCCTATTAACACCCTTTAGTTAGTAAATTCTGTGTATGTGCATACTTATTAATGAAAACACACCAACAGTGGCATGCAAGTCAAACAGCCCTGTCATTAATTCATTGGCGATAAATTGCCGATGAGAGCGATGAAGGGCGTTTAGCAGGGAAATTGCTAACAATTAATACATTAAGATTGAACATATATACTCCCCATATTGTTGCACTTGTTGACGCTTCTGTCAGCTTTATGGGCTTTAATAGCAATGCCAGATCGTACTTATTGGCGGTTGTGCAGTTTTGAACATAAAATGTAATTAAGAGGCCAGCAGAGTGGGACTGCCATGTCTTAGTACCAGTTGTTCTCAATTATTTATTGAGATCAAACATTCTTTAATCAAAGCTCCACTTGTTAGTTTTTGTAATCTGCATATACAGTGCATTTGGGATGGGCGTCCACCCACATTCTGGCAGCAGTTTTGGTGCCATTTTCTTGTAAGTGTAATTGCAACTGTAGATTGTCCTCACAAATAGCTACCACGCAGAAAAAAAATAGCCAGAAAAACAACAATTCGATGGTCTGACCTCTGTGTGCAGTGATTCGATCTGCAGTGTTTCGGTTGCCCAAATTCACCCAATTTTGATGTCTGCGAAGGTGTGATGTGGCAGGGTTGACTGTTCTCGCACTGGGTTACAGATTCTTCACTAATGGACCTTGTGTGCAAGAAACGAGGCAATTTGAACGTTTCAAAGCCATATTTGGTAAAATTGTTTTGACCTCATCTGAAGGCCTATTGGCACGCTATTTGCTGTTTTTGCATCCCTGCAGAGGAAAATCGTCTAGGTGTCGTCAGGCGTCTATGTTTTGCACCTTCCTAATGTGACCTAGGCCTAGTTTTAAAATTTAGGTAATTTCGCAAGTTTTCCTGTATGGAAAAGTGCAGGACTATGTATTTGTAACGTTTGCCTCAGTAAAACCATTGAACTGCAAAAGGTACCAGTGTCATACTGATCATGTTTACGTTTTTGAGTACCGTTTTGGCTTCAGATTTTTCAAATTGTCTTAACGCCTATTATTTCTCTCAATGTACATGTAATTGAAGAGGGTATGGAGATAGAACAATAAGTGCTGGCAATTAATGGTTGTACGCACCATGGAAACTAGGGATTATTTATCCCCTTCTTGATTTTTACGCTGTGCTGCACATCTTGGTTCATCTAATGCACATAGCTGGAAACGATTCCAGGCAAACTACATGTACATGTATAATGTTAGGGTTCCCACAAAACCTGGGAAAGTCAGGGAAATTTAAAAAAAAATCAATAAGGGGATTTCCTAACTTTAAATTATAATTTGAATATATCAATTATAGTGTACAGGTACTGTGGTTTTTAAGGCACGCTGCCATTTTGCCATTGAAATTGGTTTCTTCTACACGTACAGTACATGTATAAATTCAAATTAAGAAGTACATTAATACTAAAGCTGCGGGAACCCTGAATTTTCCCTAAGATTTTATACAGTAACCTTTTCTGCATTCATTGGAATTCGTGGGTTAATTTCCAAATTTGACCATCATAATATTCTGAGAGCCAAAAGCATGACAGGCCTCTGTTCAAAGGTCAACTTTCATAGCATATTAGCAGTAAAACAGTTTTCGGTACCGGAAATTTGGGTTGAAATTTTGAAGCAAAAGGTCATGTTAACCCATTTATGCTGAACGCCACTTGTACATGTGGTGTTAATCGTGGTAGGGGTGCGGAACATTGCCAACCTGTACGAAAAAGAGAAAAGACATTCTGTCTAACCTAACCTACATGTCGTGACCTGTAGACTAATACCAGGTCTTTATGGAGGTTATTAGAAATGTAATGATTAAGTCGATTGTTTAAGATGCATCTTTTTTGAATGGGTAATTTTTCTGTTTTGGAAACTAGGTTATCGAGGCCACTAGTTTTTTTTTTGCAGCAATCAAAATGCATTTTAGCACTGAAACGTAGCTAGGCCTTGCTGTTGATTTCAGTGTGAAATAGCGCCATCTTGCTCTTGAAACGTATCGATTTCGTACCATGTTGTAGGCTGACTAAGATTCGTTGACCTTCATGAGTTTTGCTTTCCTAAATTTCACAATTTTCTTGTGTTTTTCAGGATCCTGCAGGGA
This sequence comes from Kryphioiulus occultus, assembly GCA_034687865.1. NCBI lineage: Eukaryota > Metazoa > Arthropoda > Diplopoda > Julida > Julidae > Kryphioiulus > Kryphioiulus occultus. Next base: position 16,466 of record JAQGAF010000462.1, on the reverse strand, counting down.
TATTTGACCTCATTGAAGTTGTGGGAAATGGAACCTATGGACAAGTTTATAAGGTGAGCGAAACTTAAAACTTTGTAAGTGCATTCTGAATTAAACATTGGCAAGTCATCCATCTATATGCTCAAAAGAACGATAAACGCTATGTAAGAGTCTTTCATGAGCTGGTTTTAATAGGTGTTATCTGTATTGTGGAAAATGATGCAATTTGTTTTCTGACATTCAAATTTCGGAAAATTGAGATCATTCAGTCGATCGCATTGAGAAACAGCTAGCAAGGCAAAACTAACTGTTGAAAACTACTAGTTCTTTCGCCAAGCAAATTTATCATTAAAACTCTGCAATAGGCTATAATTAAACGTTCACCAAGTTGGCTGCAACCGCTCAAAACAAAGAAACTTGTTTTCATCTTTTTTTTCCAGGTTTAATAGCAAACGAGATTGCTTGTTAGAAGCCAATTGCACATACACCTACACAAAAGTGGTTGTCAATGCAAGCTGCCAAGCCACTTATCGAATCATTCTTTAACACTATTTCGATTCGTGCATATTGTGTATATTGTGTACTTGTCAAGTTGTCAAGTGTTTTTCCCAATCAAAACACCATTAGTATGCTAACATTGGCTAATTAAGACCAGCCTTGTTGCATTGTTGCCATTATCTATAATTCTAATCCATAGACGCCTGGGGATATTTTGAAGGATGGTGCATGCAGAGAGAAATTTACTTTCAGCAGATTTTCCTTTTCAAATGGCTTAATGGCCAGACAAAGGAATCATATCTCCCATTGACTTCGTTAAGTTTTGTTTCTTCGAAATGCAATAGTTGGTTGAACATGGACTTTGTTAGGACCAGCACATCGTGTTTTTCTGTAACAAAAGAGGGGGAAAAGCAATAAATCGATTAATAATGTCAAAGTAAACTGGCAAAGTATTGGAGGGCCATGGACCTCGTATTTTAATTATAGATGAAGTGGTCCTTTAGGCTGTTTTCAGCGTCTGGTTTAAATTAAATATTCTTGGCCTGAAATCGTCTTGAGAATCTGGGAGTGCACGTAGGGTTTAAACAAACTTATCGAGTGTACTTAAGAATGGCCGCCTCGATATTTCGGTAATTAGTGTGAACACTCCCATCTGCTTTCCTTGCAAGAATTTCCATGCGTCACAATCTTTATATCATGTTTACCTTGGCACTGTGCTTGTATTTACGCCGCCAATCGTTTCAAGCTACCGAAATAATTTTCATTGCAAATACCAGATCCTTGTCCACGCATGAATTTACCATAAAAAATCCCAATGAGTGACGATGAAGTGTTTGAGGCTTTGGGTCAAGAACAGTAGCCTATGCTTCACTTCCTCCAAAGTTAAGCTAGATTGGTTTTACTTGTTCGTGCAACGTGGTTTCAATTCTAGTACACGTATCTTTCCATAAATCCGAAAAAGAAAACATAATTGGCAACTTATGCATGTGAAGTTGCATTACGTAATTCAATTTGATAAGGTCCCAAGGTTGGCGATGATTAGGCCGGGCGAATAATGCCAGTTTTGTTGTCCTACAGGAAGTTGAGAGAAATGGCGTTGGTAGGCCATGATCCATGTACAAATTTGTAAAATAATGAGTCTGCTCCACTTTGCCATGGGTAGATGTGTGGCTTTCCCGTTTTTTTGTCTTGTACAAACTGCCTTTCCCTAACTCCTTGCAATGGTAGCATCAGAACAGTGTCACCCACATTCATAAATGTTGATTTCTGACTACTGATAAGACACGATTCTCCGAGGCTCTATAGTATAACTTGCAATATAGGGGAAAGTGGATTTACTTTGCAAAAGTCAAGGAAATTGAACAAATCAGTAATGCATTGCGCATAATGGCAGTGTAGCTAGCTATTGCAAGTTAGCACATAAATCAAGGAACTGTGAAAATCGCCAATTTAAAAAATAATCTAAATATGTTGCTTCCTGTTGAAATTCTGCAAAAAAATTGATAATGAAATTATGTGGAAAAAATTGATAATGAAGTTCTGTGAAATTTGTGAATTTATGTTCTTTATCTTGTTTATATAAAGACTAACAATTAAGCAATACATATAACATTTCCTACATTGGCATACGTCATATTTTTGAATTAAAGAAGTCAGGGAAATTTGTTTTAAAACTTGGAAAGTCATGGAAGTTGAAAATGTTATTATTTGGAGAACTTTATACAGTGGATGTAGGCTATCCCTCCATGCCACGTGTTAGCTTGCTTTTGCAAAACTTTATAATGATGTAACTTAAAAAGCTCCTGAGCATTGTGATTACAGTACTATAGACGTTGATCAAAGTGCATGGCTGCAAAGACAGCTCGAAAACGTGAAAGCGATCTGATGTAACAAGTGATAAAAAGCACGCCTATTTTGACGAAACGATTATCACAAACTTTCCAAAAAACCTGTAGGCAGATCAAGCCATGCAGCCATTCGATCAGTCATTCTCATCGTAAACCTGATGTTGACACACTGGAGTCAGGAATTTTATCGAAGGCAAAATTGATGCCTGACGTCATCGCTCGATCTAGGCTGAGGTAGAATAGGTAATTGACCCTTCCACTGGACCATGGCTTATTCGAGGCAGGGTTGTTTGCATCCTTTGCTTTGTAGTAAATAAGTGGCATTAGCCGTAGTGCTTGGATGAGGTAGTGCACAACGCTATATTAAAAAGAATTGTGATGGATGGCCATGATGCTGCGCATTAACAATTACATGCTAGAGTGGAGGGGCTGTCGTGTGACGTCTACCTAATTGTTTTAAACACTGTTTTGCAAATGCGAATGAAAGTGGAACCATTTTGTGATTTGCATGCCTTGTTTTATGGCCAACAGGGCGTGATACCTGCTGGCTACCGAACTGAGGACGTGGCTTACGGATGGCATTAGCTTAATTATTAATCCTCAATAAATGCCATTTTTTATTTTCCCCTTTAAAATACTGTGAAATTCTGCCAAGCCACAGCATTTTTGACTTCATTTGTATCTTAGTCTTAGCACTTGTATGTGGGTGGGCCTTCAGATAAATGCTGAAGGGAAAATTGGTTTCTTCTTCTGTTTCAGATAAATTAATTATTGGTGTGTCTTCGCCAGCTATCATGGTAGTAATCTGACAAAAAGAACCATGGTTACTCCGTCAGTACGATGTTAGATAATTGAATTGTTCTGCTTGAACAGAATATGTGCCATTACAAGATGATCTTGGCAAGATCTTAACCATGGCATGAACTGTAGCCACTTCAGCAACATCTTAGAAATTAAACAGGCTTCAGCACTGGGTAGGTCTGTGCCTTAACACCACTAGGAGGTCCAAAATGCTTGTTAAATAAACACGCATCTTTAAAATAGGGAAAGTAAGAATGCTTTTACAAATTTATGGTCGATGGCATCGTGCCATTTGTGGAGATTTGAAAAACAACAATAAAACTAATAGTAGCTGCAGTTATGCAACTGTTCTTTATCAAACTTTTATTCCTATGATGAAGGCATGAAGGTAAGGAATTCTCTTTTGAGTCCTCAGTATAAATAAGACTGGTACATTAAATGGCGAACCACACCCATTATAATTAAATACAAATAGGCCTGCGTATAAGTATTTCCACTACTATAAAATGAAGCAACGCATTGTGTACACATTTTCATTGTATTTTAAAACATTTGATATTAATACGTTTTTTACAATCTTTGTTTTGAAAATTCAGCAGTTTATTTCAATCTTTCTCTCGCTTTGTTATACAGTTTTTAATGGTAAAACAATGAATACGAATCTACTAACAACAGGTCTCTTCCTTTTTCCTTAAAAAGGTCGTTGCGCTACATGTATTTTATTAACTTTGCGAATCTTTAAGAATTAATGCTCCAAGCATTTCTCTCTCTCTCTATAAACAACTTGTGGAATAGAAACTAGTAGCCTAATAAATAACAAGGTTCCCCCAGATCTGGAAAATCTGGAAGAGTCAGGGAAATTGAAAAAGTCAGGAAAAATGGATTTACTTTACAAAAGTCGGGGATATTCAGCAAATCAATAATGCATTTTACACCAAATTCAACAAATGTCAAGCAATTTTGTGGAAATAAAATTGAATTTATCCTAAACAATGAAATTGGTACATGTAATTTAAAAAAAACTAATGCAATTTTGCTGTTTCAAAATGAAATTTGTTGCTGTGTCTCTTGTTGATATTTAATAAACAATAAATACAGCATTCCTTACATTTGTATATGCCATATTTTTTGCATTTTTAGTGGTCAGGGAAAGTCAGGGAAACCTGGAAAAGCCGGTGGGGGAACCTGAATAAGTATAGTTTGCTCGAACTTAAGTTTGACTTTTAAAGAGCTCTAATGCCCATGTGATGAAATGGAGGATTGGGAACCTTTGCTTGACAATTTTAACATTGACAAACAAGCCTGGAAAATGAATTTTTTTTTGTTGGCTAATTTTCAACATACGAGTTTGACCCATGGCCCATCACATTGAGTGCATGTTGTTTTTAAAAATGCACTGCCGTTCCCTTGTTTTTAGATATTTTATTAATTTCATTGTCTGGTGTATTTCTAGGGACGTCACACAAAAACAGGGCAATTGGCGGCCATCAAGGTGATGGATGTTACTGAGGTGAGTCACTCATTTTCCTGCTACCTGTGGGGTTGTTGATGTTGTCAGCCTAAGAATGGAAGAGTTTTTGTGGATACAACTAAAATAGTGCAGTATCGATTATCAGTGAACCTATAGAAAAGGATTCTGGAGACTGCATGGGCTTTGGGTTGTGATTTATATCTAAGTTTGTAATATCGGGAATTTTGTTGAAGATTCTGTGATGAATGTAAATTAGGAAACATGGAAAACATTATCAGTTTATGAAAGTAAAGGATTTTCCAACTCTGACCATTCTAACCCGCCTAGCTACAGTATCTTGTCAACATCAGCAAAACTGACTGGCTTATTAGGTGTCGCCATTTTCTCGTGTTATAGATTTTTGAGCAATGAGCTTGATGATTGGTTTAACACTTGGTGCTATGGAAATTATGGCTAAAATGGATCTAAATTTGGTAACGTAATTTAGCAGCCCTGGTGTAATTAAATTTGGCTTACTTGCATGCAATTTTGCAATGACCTGATTAATTTTATTTGCATGCATGCTCTAATAATTGAATTTAAGGTTACGGAATTTAAGTCTTCCTAAGCATAATTGTGCATGCAGATGGCATTGTGGTGGGGTTATTCATATTGTGATATTTCTGAAAATGCAGTCTACGCTTAATTTACCTACTGTAGATATTGCATTGGGGCTAATATGCATCACGGATGTTTATTTCAGTATAGCAAGTTTAATGTCTTAAGAAGTTATTTGATAACTAGAAACATTTACTTTAAAACTGAACATGACAACAAAATCAATGCTTTTGTAAGAAGCTGTTGATTTTTTAATGGGATGCGTTTTGCTTTTAATGAATCCTAAATTATGATTGACGTGTCTCGGTGGGTTGATTAGGCTATTTTCAGCAGTCTAGCTCAGTTATGTACTGAACATGCAGCTGGGCTTCTGAAAATGTTAAAGTTACCAAGTTGATGGACTGCACACTCATAGGCGAGAGTGCATATATTTATAGAAAATTTAAACAATTATGCTTGGTGTCGTTAATCATCAGCTTTAAGAAAGTCAGGAGAATGGTTTCTAAATATGCTACTAAATTTTCTGTTCACTTCAACGCAGTAAACAATTCAGTCTGAGATGCTCGACAGAGCATATCGCACAAAAAGCATGCTGATGTTGACAAAGCTTATTTACAATCGCCTTTCATGTTGTCAGAGTAAAATATTTTAAACATGTGTGAAGGTTTTAAGGACAGTATACATGTATGGCGGAAATCACAGTTTGGAATGATTGGTTTTTAAATATTCTAGACGGGAATTTTTGAAAATTTACCGGTATTTGACAATATTATTTGACATTAAGTGTCACACACTAAATCCACTGGTAAATGCACTGGTACCTTTTGCAGATAGAAGGAAACAAATAACGATCTTATACTGGCATAATTTTCATTTTACAATATAGTCTTAAATATTATTGCAGTTATTGACGCTGCATACAAAGCATCATTGCATGATTTGGTTCCAATTACTCGAATTAATATTTTCGTTGGTCATGTTACAAAATTTGGAGCGTTTTATCAAAAACAGTTCATTTCCAGTTTAAAACTTCAATATTTAAAAGTAAAATTTCAAGTAAAATGTTTGGCTTTTTCTTACAACGATCCTATATTGGCATAATTTTTATTTTGCAATATATTCTTAAATGTTATTTACTGTTATTGACGTTGCCTTCAAAGCATAATTTGGTTCCAATTACTCGAATTAATATTTTCTTTGGACGTTTTGCAAAATTTGGTGCGTTTATCAAAACAGTTCATGTCGATTTTAAAACTTCAATATTTAAAATTAACATTTCAAAAAATTCATACATTTAATATTTCTTTAGCTTCTTCTTACGTGCGTACATGTACTGAAATATCATCCAAAGAAAAATTTCTGAAATTATGACTTTAATAATTCTTATGTATACAGTGTAGGCCTACTACATATAAGGTCATTGTTTATTTTCATTGCTAAGAACGTTGCATATATTCACACGCATTTTAGAACAATGCAATCGCTGCTGGCACAGTTATCATGCTGGGCTGGAATTTAAAACTTTGTATAGTTATCTCATTCCCAAGGAAAATAATTGTTTAATCACACCACTAATCTTTGAATAAGCAGCCAATTTAGATTCTGAATTTGAAACTTTGTGTAAGGTAAAGGTGGTCAAATCCAATTATCGAGTTATGACACAGTTTGAATTCCGTCAACAATGAAGTTGCCTAATTGGGCATTGGATCTGTCGTCGAATTCAATTGGTTTCAATTTTATCCCAATTGCATGGTTCGATAACATTAGCCTTCCTGCACCCTCTGACGTGAACCAAGCTGCTCTCATTGACGCCTATTTGTGATTAATTTAACTCATTGAAAGTAGAAAGTGTCACTTTCACTCCTGTTTGATTAGATAGAAGTTCAACTCGATTCCTGCATTCCGAACCTGCTACGCTAAATAATACCCGGATAAAAAGTCGCGATAATTGAATTGGGTTACTTGCTCCACTTCAACATTCTAAGGCGAGAATTTGTTACAGAAATTAAAGTTGGTGGAGAAAAAACACCGAAAAAAATGCCCATGTAGGCTGCCATAATCATGGTCATTGTGTCGAAACAATATGCAATTAAAGAGGAGGCGTATTGATGACCACAACTTGAATCGGACAATTAGATGCACCGCCCATGGTATACTCTGCACTTATATCATACAGGTGTATGGAACACGTGCCATTGTGCATTGTTGCATTGTTTAATTGCTTTCTCCGTTGTTCCCTGGCAATCTCTGGCTTTCAGGATCATCCAGATGAGACTGCACTTCAGGTTGTGAATGCTGTGTGTCGTTGTGACAAGGAATTTCAATGCAGCCATTGAGCAAAACCGCTGTCCTAAATTCATTCACAGTTCTGAATTCCTTTGGGCTATTGAGAATTTGTGGCCTGTTTCTCACAAACTCGTTGCTGGCAGGCCCACTTGCATAATGTTGACACCATCGACGTTTCCAGCAATGGAAACCGATAAGCTTTGCCTGACTTTAGTAACTTATAATACACGTGTAACGCACGTATGTGGCAATTGGAAAACTCGTTTTTATTCATTCATCTGCACTGTGCTCAATAGGTTATTCCAGTTAACTCCTTCGCCATAGGCAGACCGATGCTAGATTATGGCCTGTAAATGGTACGTGGGATGAACTTCGTGATACACGTTCATGAATTTTGCCTAATGTTGTCCATCAGTTGAGTATGCTGTGTATTAGCGAGCTGCAAGATGGCGGCCTTGGAGAACAAATTTAATTGTACAAACGTTTTCCATGACGCTCAGTTATGCAAGCCAGCTTAATTGCTGCATGATGTGTTATTTTGATAAATGCATAGGCTTCTTGACAATAGCAGCTGGGGCGTTTTACTGAGATATTCTGTTCTATAGTATTGTTGTGAAATTTAGTCAATTTTGCAATTTTCCAGTGGAACTTATTGATCTTAGCTCCTAAGTGGTTGTTTCGATGGTATGGCTATAGTCAAGATTTTGAATGGGTCCCCATAATGGGGACGTTCCTATATTACGTCATCGTTTTTTAGAGATGTTCAGACAATATAATCATTTTTCATCCTTTCCAAACCCCCTCCCACACCACAAAATAATAGCATAACCATTCACTGATCATAAAAATCTCGAAATTGAGCCATCTTTTCTTGAAAATTAGATCAAAATGATGAATTTTAGCCATAAAATTCGAATAATATGAACAACGCCATACATGCAATTTTTAAAAAATAGATCGCAAATGTAACCAATTTTTTGGAGCACAATTAAAGTTTAAGCTCGTTTCAGGGTTAAGTTACTACTTTCTGGAAAGTCAGGAGAAACCAGAGAATGTCAGGGAGATGAAAAAAGCCAGGAAATGTCAGGGAAATCGTGAAAATTCGAGAAAAAGGCAGGAAAATTGAGATAGCTAGCATCAGCTGGTTGATTAGTCGTCATATTGTATAAAAATTTGGAATGAAAAGCATGAAATTCGTCAATTTTCTTTCTGTTATTGAAAAATCGGTAAAATCTCATATAAATATCAGGGAAATGCCGGAAAGGTTGTAAGGGAAATCGACTTGAGAATTTGCGTGGGAACCCTGATCAGTACAAAACATCAAGATGATGCCATGATTTGGCCACCCCCTTCTAAAAATGATGACATGATACTTGAATGAATTCTTCCTTCTAAGAATTATTTTTTAAGAAATTTTGTTAATTCTGCCATTTCCCTATGCAACGTAATTGGCCTTTATTCCTTAGTTGTACTTTCGATGTTTCCTCAAAACTGTTCGACTTGATAAACTCGTATACATGTATGGTCAGCTAGGCCGGACCTACACCAAATTTTGAATTTAATGAAATATTAAATGCTGTGAGTTGAAGCACACGTACATTCACAATGCTGTAAAAATCAAACGTCATCGTTTGCACTTACTTGCTCTAACAATTTAAACATAGCCCTTGGCCTAAATTGCCCTAAATGTCACGACACTGGCAAAACTGCTAATAGACAACGTGTTTTTCATAAACCACGTCTTGGTGACTTGGCCTATTCGCTGGTTGAACCCCACTGGACGTCAGATCGCATTTCTTAATGCGAGGCTTTATCACTGCTAACTCCCATTGTTTTATCCGAAAATGTCCTACATTTTTGAGTCCCGCTGTGAAAAAGCTTCAATTTGCTCGTTTTGCCAGACAAAGATGTCGGTTGTTCGCCCTTTTCCAATGACACCCACTCGCTATTTGGAGTTCAGTTTACCCTTAAGTCTTGACTCTTGGCAGAAACAACATTACTCTCGAGCCATTAACTTCGTCACGACGCTATTGAATTTTGAAAGTTACTGCAAAAGTGCTATAGAAGCATATGTTTCAAGTTCTGGGGCTGATGGTAATGGATTCGTTGTTTCTAAGGCACCTGCAGACAGTGCAAAGCCCATCCAAATGTGCTGCTGATGATGGATTTTTAGCCTCTTGTCTAAGCGTTTTAAAACTGGCTGGGGAGAGAAAATGACTGATTGATGCGTTGGTGAAAAATGCACAAGTATGTCTGAAACGTTTATCAAAGTCAAATGTCTCTGGACCAACTAGAATAGTTTGGAAGGTTTCCTGACAGAAGCTGGGACAAGGCTGGGGCATGCCTTTCGCAAGGCACACGCGTCATCTGCTGACCTCCAGGTTGATGTTGGTTAGCACGGCCTCTAATAAACACCTCCGTAAATGGACTGCAACAGGATGCTGGTTTAGGTCGCATTACTCCTCATGAATCACCAGAAATTGCGGAGGTCATCTTGTGCATCGTACAGGTTGCCGCACATTCACTGGCGTAGGGAAGTTGAGGATCCTTGAAAGCGGGCATATCCGCCATGTTTGCTATTGTGCAAAGTCATGGTACTGTACACTGTTGTCAAAATTATTCGAATGTATTTTGACATCTTAATTCATCTGTCACTTAAGATATGGCTGCTTGTCACTTGCATTCAGCTGCTACGTCTTCCTTTGGTTTGTGCAACTATAGGCTCTTATAGGTTCCCACTTCCTGGAAAATCAGGGAATGTTTGGGAAATAAGTGTCAGGGAATTCTTGAAAATGTCAGGAAAATTGAGAAAAAAGAATTTGATAATTGATTTGCCATAATCTTTTGTAAAACTTTGGGATAAAATTCATAATTTTCCTTATTGTTCAAATAAATCTCATGCTAAATGTCAGGGAAATGACTAAAAAGCTGCGAGGGAATGTCTCACAAATGACTAAAAAGTTGAGGGAATTTCTGGGAAATGACTAAAATTTTCAGGGAATGTCAAGGAAATGAAAGTGTCATGGAATGTCACGTACTGAATGGCTGGAAAATAAGTTTGATGGAATGTCAGGGAAATGAAAGTGTCAGGGAATGTTAGGGAATTCGTAAAAATGTCAGGGAGATTGAGATAGAATCAGATAATTGATTAGTGATATTCTTTTATAAAAATTTGGGATAAATTCATAATTTTTCTTATTTTTAAAAGAAATATCATGCTAAATGTCAGGGAAATGACTAAAATTGTCAGGGAATGTCATGGAAATGACTAAAAAAGTTGTCAGGGAATGGCATGGAAATGACTAAAAAGTTGTCAGGGAATGTCGGGGAAATCGACTTGAGATTTGTAGTGAGAACCCTGCCTTACGTCGATTCAGTACGATCACCTAAAACGATGTAAGAAATGATTCCCCAATTATTAATTGGTGTTGTCTTTACTTTATCTTAAATATGTACAGTATACAGGTTGTCATTCGTGATACTGAGTCTTTGTGCAGTCACGCTTAGTTTTTCATCTAATAAGATTCAAATGATCAATTTTTTGCACGTACATGTACATGCTTGTGATCCAGAGGAAATTGAAGAAATCTGGCCTAGCCATACTGTGGTCCAGAATCCAGATGCATTTACTAGTGATACTAGCTAGAATCGACCAAGTTTCATGAGATATGAGATTCATGACAAACTACTTCATTGCATGCTCAGTAGGCAAACGATGTGATGGCGGTTGCTGGTGCCAGAAACCAGTGCAAGGTTAGACCGTTTTAAGAGCAAGTCTGCCGATGGTATTCGTTTTTTCTGACAAGATCCCAAACATGGCAAGAATACTAACCTCTCATCCGTTAATTGTCAAAGAGCATGTCGTTGAAAAGGGTAGGAATTCTAGGAGGCCTTCAGGAAATTTTTCTCAGTTTGCATGCAGGCTATGGGAAGGTCGTTTCCTGTCTTGGATGATGGGCGTAGGTGCGAATGATCGAGAGCAGGGGACTTTTTTGCCATCAGGCTGTTATCTGGAAAAGTATATTAGGTTTTAATTACTGCCACGTTGGTTGCACTTTTCAGAGTGAATCACCTTGAAACGTGTTATTGTGGAGCGGCAGGTGGGTTGGATTCAGTTTCGATGGCGTTTGTGCTCAAGAAATAAAGGAACCTTTGCTATCTTTTGGGCTGGCGTTGCATGGTGACTTCCTTGAATCATTGTGTTGTTTGGAAAACTTGACTGCATGGATACGTGAAGCAATCAGGCTGCATATTGATATTTATCTTTTGTGTGATAAAAACTTCTGGCTTGTAAAATTAATCATTCATACATCATTGTAACTACAGTATAAAATGCTGTGCACACAATTTAAAAAGCCAGAGCTACAATGTCAGTTTCGGATGTAGTGAACTTTATTGCGACTTCATTACCCAGTGTTTCTAGTATCTGGTTAGTGATAAGGCCAGCAGGCGATCTAATGGGATTGTTCATGAATCATTCTGCCAGTTAATTATATAAATATGACGGTTTTTCTTCCAAGACTATTTGTGCTGCTAGGAATCAGGTCTGTCATAGATTCAGACTAAAATGCAAGTTAACGTAATTGGATGATGCCATTGGAAGTATTAAGTTGCCTTGTACAGGGTGGCAAGCAAGTCCTAAAAAACCCTAACAAGTAAGTCATAAAAAATTACTAATAAAATAAAAAATTCCTAAATATTAAAAAGGGTCCTCAAACGATGTGTTCGTTATATAAGTGTACATTGCGCTGATAGACTACCTGTAGACTACCAAGTTTATAGAGTTATATTATCATAGGCCTACATTCAGATATGGAAAGTGAATTTGTTGAGGATACAGTTTGGATACAAATCAGTCTTGGTTGATACATTTACCAGATATATTTTGGGTAATAACCAATCTTTGGTGGATATATTTTGGATACAACCAATTTTTGGTGGATACATTTTGGATACAAATCATTCTTTTGGTGGATACATTTTTGCTTAGCCCACTTTTGCCCTAAATTCCTAAATTTCAAAACTAGGAATTTGTTTGCCACCCTGCATCTTACATTGATCGAATATGCTAGTGGCAACAAATTCTTCCCTGACAACAGAGCATTCAATTTGAAATTTCTGATGTCACTTTCTAAGAATAACTCTTTTAGAACACTGACTCGAATGCTGAATATTTGCTGTCTCTGCTTCACCTTTTACAATGCTCGTCTTATTTCTGCATGCGTTTCAGGCATTTCATCAAAGTCGACGTTTCTAAACAGCTACTCAATAGATATCCGATTTGAAATGTCTTATGGTTGTGATTTGTAAAGCTGTGCTGTTTTAGTATGCCTGTTACCTGTCAAATAAGTGTGTGCGAGTCAATAGTGGCACAATCTGCGTTGGTGTGGGAGACGAACAGGATATAGCCATACTGTATAGTGTCAATGCAGCCTTTTGGAAAAACATAACAAAAATCACTGTTTGAATTTTGTCTTTGTGATGCGCGTGGGCCCAAATGGCAAAAAATCCGCCATATTTGGAGTCTGAACTCGAATGAACCTACAGGCTTGGACTACCTGCTAGATGTAAACGACATTCAGAAACCTGCCCCACCCTAATGGCTTTAGCAGTCCCATGGCATTTCTCATATTGTCTGGTTCATACTTGCACAAACGTGTGCATTTCTGAATTGCATTTCTATGACATGACCATGTAGGTACTAAGCCCGCCTCGGATCATGACCTCGTTTATCTGACCTTAACTGCCTGGATTTGCTTCCGTTTTAATTGGGACGATAACATTGACAGAATGGCTGGAGTATAAGCAGAATAAATCGGGTTTTAAGTTCAAGTTAAGCCGCAGCTTGCTGACAGCTACTTGGGTTACTGAACTGCAAAAGCAGCGACGGACTTAGCAGTTCATTTATCAGTGGTACTGGGTTCGCATTTATGCGCCTATGACAGGCAGACGAACAGGGGGGCTGGTGGGGCCAACCAGGGGTTAACAAACAGCTGCAGACGGTTTTAAATTTAAAAAGTGAAGATGACGAGCCCAAGAAATGCACAAGTTTTGGGCAGTTTCTTTATTGGACCAGCTGCTCGAAAACCACGACATGGTTTGCTGGTTTTGATACTTTGGACCGTGTTGCTGTCAGCCTCTGTGTCACATCATCGTGGCAAAAAATCAGTTTGTCATCGGTGACATTAACCCTTTTCCGGTAGTTAAAAATTCTTGTATTGATAATTCCAACTGCGGTTTAATAGTGCGTTGAAAATAGTGTCTGGTCAACTGGAAACCTGGAAACCTGGAAAAAGGTCAGGGAAAATGATATAACCTAACCCACCAGGAAGGCTGGAAACGTCAGGGAAATTGTAGGATGCCCACTCTCTGGAAGGTCAGGGAAATGAAATTGTGCCAGAATATGTCAGGGAATTCGTGAAAATGTCATGGAATGTCCGGAAAATTGGGATAGCTTGCATCCGCCAATTGATTAGTCATCAACTTCTATAAAATTTTGGGATAAAACCCGGAAATTTTTCTTATTTAAAAAAAAGGTCATGTAAAATGTCAGAGAAATGACTGAGGTTGTCAGGGAAATCGACTTGAAAATTTGATGGGGAATTTGAAAAGCCATGGAAATGTTAAGCTCTGTTAATTTGAACTCCGGAGTTCCCCCAGACCTGTAAAACCTGGAAGTGTCATGGAATTTGAAGCCCTGGAAAAGTCAGGGGAAATTGACTTACTTTTAAAAAGTCAAGGAAAATTGATTTACTTTGACAAAAGTTTTGCATAACTAGTTATTGGTTAGTACAAAACTCGAGATGGCAAGAAATTAAAAAAAAAATCGAAATTTGCTGTTTCCTTGCTACAGGCATGTCACATTTTTGCATTTTCAGTGGGCAGGGGGTCAAGGAGATTTGTTTTAAAAACCATGGTAAAGTGAAGCAAGTTGAAGATGTTATCTCTGGGAGAAATTGTGGAAATAGAATTCGTACAATGTGTGGATATTTTTGAGGCACAACAAATTTGATTGGCAAGAACCACACTCTGTAAAACTGACTATTATCACTGTCACCAAAGTGATGGTGTAAGGGGATGCAAATTAGGACGGTTTCTGGGTCAATTGAGTATGGTCCTACTGTCCTACAGGAAATTGGCTTTTCTAGCGGAAAAGTGGAGTTTGAACTTTGTGTCTGACTGCACAATGTTTCAGAACTACGGTGGCGACCAAGGACATGTAACTACCTTGCTAAGCAGATGCAGAAGGTACGTCTTCAGGCCATCATCTGGATTCCGAAGTACTTTGCGCTGTCAGACAAACTCCCCAAACCAACGGGAAGATAAGAAATAGCAAGAAAGCTTTTAAGACTTCCTTTAATTGAACGATAGCCGCCAAGCCACAATTGCTGCTTCCAAGTTTTCGGTCTTTGCATCACATTTCCTATTTCTTATCTTATGTTGGCGAGGCGTCATTCCTATTGCATCGACTCATTAAAGATACCATCACAACCTTGTTCTTTCAGGCCTGAATGACCAGAACGGTCAGTGTTGCATTTCAATCGAGTTTTTTGATATGTGTACATTGTGTCTATTGTTGAGTAATGCTCGATTAGATCCATTCACTCGCACTCGTTAGTAAATAAACATTTCCTCGATATTGCCTGAAAGAAGGTTCATCAACACGATACGTTTATGGAGATTGGACGCTTGTTCCGAATCAGTGATTACATGTACAACAAGTTTACCAGTTCCTCATAAACATGAACATGTGCTGCCATATACAGGGTCAAGTAGACAGGTGCACCATTTGAGCATTGACGTTAATGCGTTTGTTGTCAATGAATAACTTGATGCTTTCAGTATATTGGGCTGAAGTTGCATGATTGGGAATGACTTGTGAAGGCTTGATTCATGAATGGATGAAGACCACTTTTTCGCTCAAGTTCCTTAATTCCCTTACTTGTATCCTTTGATCTTTTCGACCAAAATGGTCTGTCAGCAGATAATGGCAACTGAAGACATTAAGTATGCCAGGCACATACATGTATTGCATATGACAGACAGTAACTTAGTGGTTGACATGTGGAAATTCAGGGTTTCCAAGGTATTTTTACCACCTGTGAGTCTGTGACTTGCAACAATTTATTTTCCTGTTCACCTCACTGTTGATCAGGTTTGACTTATAATTCATGAGGTCCAATCAAAGTAAATGTGACTTTTTGAGCTGTTTTCTCAATGTCTTTTTTGGAACTTTTTTGGAAGAACGCATGCAGCACAATCTCGTGTCTGTTTTGTCGATGCTCAGGTATGACCTCATCGCGAAATACTTAATGAGCAGTAGTGAATTGCACACGCAATAAGGAAGCATCATTCAGGCAGTGAAGCCAGGTTCCTCCGCAGCAATTAACTGTATGGCACATAAAACGATATGAAATTAGGGTGGGGTGAAGATTCGAGGTTGCCAATTTAAATGCAAGATATAGTAGCCAATTTGTCTTCTGCAACAAATGTTGCATTTTGGGTGAAAACGTTGTCGCAATACCAGCTTGGGTGCCAGCATCAAACATGTTTGTCCGTGGACTAAAGACACATTAGCTAATTGCGATTCCCACGATGCCTGCAGTGAGTGCTGTGTTTTTCCATTTTATTGAGGCTAACACTGGTCAATAATGGCATTGAACTGTTCCCTAATGAAAAGGTGTAGTCAGCGTGTGGATTTAGACAGCACGAACACCAGCAACCAGTGGCGCCACCACTGGGATTGTCTTTGTAAACAGGTCTGCCACGTGACTGCATGCCTCCTATGGGGCGGTCATGACACCATGACAACATTGTTGAACGACTCAGGTGTAAACATCAGTAGGATCAATAGGAATTTAAAACAAGCTTGTTGACATACAGCACACTCAGCGTGATGTCACTTCTGTCAATAGAGAGTTTGCGCTACACGTAAAACGTGAACGTGACGCCAATCTTTTTTAGCATTGCTGATGAATGGGAGCAAA
>JAQGAF010000461.1:0-51078 GCA_034687865.1 Kryphioiulus occultus | reverse complement strand
GGGTGGATGGGGCGGCGACATCCCACGTTGCATTTTAATCAAACTGATGCTGCTTATTTTCCTAAGAATTTTTTACGTTGGCTGGCAAAGTTCCCGTTTCGTTTTAATTTTTTCCTACATTGCATAGCTGGAGCTAAGCGCATTCCCTGCTAATTTGTGTGATCTTGGAGGGGGTCATCCTGGGTCATGGTCGCAGCTGAAACCTCAACCCTTTTCTGCTGGCAAAATGAAAGTTTGTTTAGAATGCAAACCCAAATCGCACCATGTTCGTGAATTTGAAAATTCGTTATATGGCCTATACGGTACAAGTGGCTAATTAAAATCTTTAAGGGATGTCCATTTTTATTTGTAGTCATCGTCCGAGTGCACGTAGACCATGTAAAGTGCATAATATTGCTATTTATTACATATTACGTCTGCATTTCACATAATGTGTTTAAGGAGAGTTATAAATAATTCAAGAAAATTTAATGAAAAAAAGCTTTTTAGAGTTTTTACCCCATTTCTTCAAGCATCGTAGTACATACTGTAAGTACCACTGTGTACACTGTATAAGTGGTATGGTGGACAGTAACGTTTCATGATGGGGAAACGTTAATGAGTCAAAATATGGGTCAAATAATGGGGCGGATGCATCGCAATTACTTTTAATGTCTAATGTATTAATTCGTGATGCGGCAAAACACAAGATGAAGCCGGAAATTCAAATACGTTATACTTGATACTTTCGTACCGAAGCGTGAAAATGGTCGTTTGCACAAAAATGTTAATTTAATAGGAGGCGAAAATGTTCAAGTCAAGTTTGTTTTAACGAATTGCATATGCCAGCATTGCTCTCGTTATTCTAATGACTCAGTATAATCAGTGCCATCTACAAATCGGATTTGTTTTGCAATCTGCCGCACTCAAATAATACAATTGTTTTTTACAATGATTGCAGTCTGAGAGTAAGCATTGTATTACAGTGTATATACGCGGTTGTTATCGAATACCGCATACTACACTGCATACATGTACTGTACTAAGTTCAAGCATAATATTTGGCATGCCTGCAACCCACCATATTTTTGAATTACAGTAATCTTCATGGAGAATCAAGAGTGCGTTTCAAACGTTCAAATTGAAGTTATACATGTATTCGATATTACCACAGAATCATGTGTGCTTGATTCATAAGAAAACTTTGCCTTATTGCACGCAAACAATGATGTAAATAAAGGCGTAATTTTAAATAATTAAGCACAACTTATTTAATGCATTAGAAGCTTTGGCACCCTTTTTAAATGCTTTCTACATATATTCTTGTTAAACAGATTGGGCAAATATAAAATTATATAATTCCTGGTATTGTGTTCTTCCAGGTAAGACAATGTTACATTTACATACATGTAACACTGTCTTGCCATTGTAGTGGTGACTTGATATAGTCATAGTGACCTTCCTTGGGTTCGAGCGATTGATGAATGCATGTCGAGTCAAAAACGAAGTTCAATTTATACCTTACTCATGTCGTTATTTTCAGACTTTACGCCACGTCTGTATGGTGTGAATTCGTTTTACAAGTTTACATAATTTGATGTCAGATTTCACAATAGGCAAAACATGTTTTATTGCACTAATCAAACTTTATTAGTTACCTGCCAGAGTAACCGGGTTTAATCGCCAATTTCTACATCTTCTTTACATGTAATTTAATTGATAAAGGCGTATGCGCACGACATACCCCTCATCTATAGCGTAAGTAGTTTTTCACCCAAAAATCAAAAACAACCCAATTTATGAGCGGTTTTATCAATCTCCGGTTAAGTGTGAGCGCTGATCAAGATGCCAGTTGGGCTGTATAGACTAGTCATTGTTGCTATTGTTATCATATTCACAAAAGAATAAATGTATTCAATGGCCGTTAGCCCTGAATGGCGTTTGGTGCAACTGACCATTAAAACCTACATTATACATGTACATGATTTATACAGTAAGATGGCACCACTGCATGCGTGTACATGTATTATCGAACGATTTTGTAATCCAACTCTTTATATAACATCTCATGAATACTTTTGGATAAAACTGAATTCAGCTCATGCATTCACGACCATTTTTGGATCGCCCAGTTTGGTTTGATTTCGCAATAAATATTTATCACAAAGTGAAAAACGCTCAAATGGATGGATGCACTGCAAAGCTTTATCCTTGTAAGGCACAATGGTTAGCACGGGGGCTTTTATTTGTTCATCTTCAGAATGCAGTTTTTATGCTCGTCAAGGCTAAGCTAGGGTGGAGTGGACCTAGGTGACATTTTCAAGGGCTAACTTTTTGATTATTACCATTATCTCGTTCTTAAATAAGAGAGGAATCGGCGTTACCATCTTGCAGTTGCATACAACAGTAGCGAGCTAATACATGTAATTAGCGACAGAACACACGTTGATCTTCATGAACAACCCAGCAATAAATACGGAAATAATGAAACTACATGTAGGCCTACGTGAAGTTGGAAGACGTGCATCAAAACTTAAATAAAATTGAATGATGCTGGTCTGCATTGAAGTTCTTTCAATTCGCCCACGGCTAGGTTTTTTCCCATCTCTATGTATACACTCTCTTATTGCCCGGATTGGCTTATTTGAATGCTAATAATTAATAATGGTCAGAATTGAAGAAATGTTTCGCAATAACGATGCCCTTGAATTACACTTGCACACGTGGTTATTAAATGGAGTTAACATAAGGTGCAAAAAGTCGCTGTAGATCTACAGTATACACGTAAAAGTAAAATCAACACTAACACAGAGTGCTCTGATGCTTTTATGCATGACATGTCATAAGGGCCAGCCATGCATAACATCAATCCTAAAGGGAAAGTAATGTAAATATAAATGGTCCATCTCTAATAGTTAATGACGCAACAAAATTGTGGCATACGGAGAACCATCCATTTCCCAAAAATAAAAAAAATTCTGCATCTATGTACATGTATACTTTAGTTTAAACATTGAGCAAGTGACAGAGCAACCACTTTATCAATTTTTGCACTACATGTAGTTCATGCAGACTGCAAATCGAATGTCCACAATTTGTGGTAACTTTTTATGGCCGCATATTAATGAACGTCAAGTGTTTGGAAGTCTAAAAATATGTCCTAAAGTAATTAAAAATCACCTACTTCAATAACTTTTTGACCTTACACACCTTACTTAATGCGCGTTCTTAAAACAATAATTTCAGGAGTTTCAGCAACATCAGCGATTTTTGTCTGCTCATTGTTGACGTCACTCTTTTTATTGTCTCGTATGTTATTTCACATCGCCAACCTTTGATCAATTAGTGTTAACTCATTGAAATGCTGAATCTACCGTCATTATTAGAGCTCTGTTATGAAAACAATGGAAAAGTTTGCATATTTCTAGAACTGTTACGTGGCCCAGTTATTGGATCCGAGTTGCTCGTTTACCATATACATGTACATGTATATTGCAAGTTTTTTTAGGCTGTGCAGTTTTCTGAATATTCTCGAATTTTAAGTTGTGAGACATATTGTTGAAACTATAATTTAGCGAAATTAACTTGTCATTGACGTCATCCTCATCACTGTGCTAAGAGGCCAACCAGAGGGACTGTACACTATTGAATCTATTCTAAGTCAGATTTTCAAGGTTCTATTTTATCGTTTGGTATCGATAATGTTACCATTTTTAGGTAGATGATTTTATCATTTCTGATTTCCCACGATTATATGTATACATGTTCCAATAGAAAATTTCTTTATGGAAGCTGTAATGAGGAAAATACGAGCTCGTAATGTCTTTTTGGTTTGTTTGTTTGGTCATTTTGGATTCAAATTCTTTGGATGTACTATGGAATATGCCCTGCTCCAAATGTTCGCAAAATATATTTCAATCCTACTAGTATAGTGTCATAGTACTGTCCTTTAGCTGACGCAATTGATCCTTTTTTTTAAAATATTTTTGATTTTCTAGGATTTTTCTTTTTTGTGTTTTATATTTTTATACTAATCAAGCCTGACCTATCCTATAACCTAAACAACCCAAAAAATATCATTTCTTTTTTGCCTGCCCTAATCGCAGGCAATCACTGCCACCATACGAGTCGATAGGACTTTACGAGTCGATTGGCCCACTTTCTCATCGTATCTGTGCTGGAACAGGGCATATTCCAAAATGCTGCCAAGCTTTTCTTTTGTTAATTCAGTTCAGTTGTAGTTTACACACTTCTCCAATACTACTTCTCCTATCCTAACCAAAAAGTGTAATTTCTTTATTTTTGCCTGCCCCAATCGCAGGCAATCACTGCTAGCTTACGGGCCGATAGGAGAAGCCCATTTTCTCATAGTACCTTTGATGGAGCAGGGCATATTTCCAGTATTGCCAAGCTTTTCTTTTGTTAAATCAGTTCAGTTAGAGTTTTCACACTTCTCCTATACTACTACCCCTATCTTAACCTAAAAATGTAATTTCTTGATTTTACCTGCCCTAATCGCAGGCAATCACTGCCAGCCTACGAGCCCATAGGAGAGGTTCACCTCCTCATAGTATCTGTGCTGGAGCAGGGCATATTCCAAAGTACTACCAAGTTTTTCTTTTGTTAAATCAGTGCAGTTGCAGTTTACATAAGATATTTGAGGTCGCCTTTAGTGCAGATCTTTCTACCTTACCTCTCATCAACTCTCCCTAAATCATTAACATTAATGAATTCAACAACCTGCTATACTGTTTAGGTGGGGATGTGTTTACGGTCATAGCAGAGCTGCTCAGAAATACTTCCCTCCTTACTAACAATATAAAAAACTGCTCCAACAAGTGAGAGTTAGACGGTTGCCCACCTGACTATTCATTGCCGCGTTCTACATGCTTCAGGAGGCGGCACAATGACCTCAATGCTGCGCTTGCGGGAACTTTGCGGGTTTCTCGTCTCAGATTTAGCAAGAAATTGCAATGGAAGTCTGATATGCCATGGAACAACAAGAGGCATTGCCACGAAGCAACAAAACAACAACCACTTTCAACGGTCACGTGGTGACCGGCTGGGTGACGTCACAGACCGTCCACTGCCACGCTCTGACAACCAGAGAGCAACGTACCACGATATGGTAATTACCAAAACTGGAGGAAGAGAAAAGGACAACGAAAATAATGGGAAGACAGGGTGCAAAACACCCGTGGTCAGTTGAAACAAAGAGTTACCAAGTCCGACTTGGAAATTGGAATCGTGTACAAAAAATGCGAAACAATGACGTCGGTAGATGCATGACTCAAAACTGAACAAGTCGTCATTGGAGAATTTGAAAAAAAAAAAGTTGTGAAAAAAATGCCAGATAAAAAACCTGGCTTTGACCTGTGACTTTGAACCAAATTAAGGTGCCTCTGAAGGAGCTGCTCCGATTCTTGGTTTATGACTCACAAGGGCTGTAATCAGGGCGATTTACTCGACACCCTCCCGAAATCTCAAAGGGCCCCAAAACCGAGGATTAATTTTACCAGACCAAACTGGAAACGTGCATCCGAGTTCAGTACCCTTTCCCCCTGCAAGGGTTCCCCTGGACCTCTGCGGAAAACCCTGCCAAATACATCCTCACCCAAAT
This sequence comes from Kryphioiulus occultus, assembly GCA_034687865.1. Classification (NCBI taxonomy): domain Eukaryota; kingdom Metazoa; phylum Arthropoda; class Diplopoda; order Julida; family Julidae; genus Kryphioiulus; species Kryphioiulus occultus. The sequence continues at coordinate 45,479 of JAQGAF010000461.1, read as the reverse complement.
CCACCATTGCTTACTGGAATTTCCGACTAAATTCCGAGAAACGTTTAACTAGGAATTTGCTCCAAAATCTTTCACCTACGGCGTTCTAACAAAAAATTTCTTGTTAGTTTCGAAACCATTGATGAAATGATGCTTTGATATTTTTGCAAAAGCTTTCTAACATCTCATTAGACAATTAGTGGTCCTAACTTCAATGAGACGTCTAATGGTCCTACTAACGTCATATGAGACACTTAGTGGTCATATGATCGTCATATTGCCTGTACATGAGCTGATATGTAGTGATGTACTGTATGTTGCATGCTTGTGTCAGTGGAGTACTAGTAGTGATTTTTTTATCCATGTTGAAATGTATTGATGTAAAAAGTTGGCACTAAAGTATCAGTAGTGACAAGTAGGGACAGTAATGATATATAGACATGTACATGAACATGTATAGTGATGTATGAAGGTGGCACTAAAGTATCAGTAGTGACAAGATGTCAGTACTGATATACATTTAGTGATGTATGAAGGTGGCACTAAAGTATCAGTAGTGACAAGGTGTCAGTACTGATATACATTTAGTGATATATGTAGGTGTGACTAAAGTATCAGTAGTGTCAGTAATTGAATGATACATGTATAATGATGTCAGCGATTTCAACTATGACGTTAAGTAGTGATTTTGGATGTCGAACGCAAACTTCATTTGCATTTACATGTATGTCAGTTGCACAATAATTTAGTACAACATTTGTACAAATGGACTGGTAAATGAGTGAACTTCGCTTATTGTGATCGCATCGGGCCCAGGCTATTTTGATAACAATCCTATCCGATAATCACATAATTTAACTTTACAAAGCTACTTATAGCTAAAAATTCACTTACATGTATTGAATACTGTATAAGCTCGTTAATGAAATTTTCGTATTCATACATGTGTTGTAGTCTAAAATCAATGGATCTATCACACCTAGTCAAACGTATCAATAAAATGCATGTTTCATATTCATCGACATCAAAATCATTTTCATCAGTCACCTCTGTTTGACTCACAAACAGCCGGCATGGCAAATGTCAAATTATGTCATTGGGACTGCTTTTGGACTATTTTCATCAATGAATATCGACAATTGCGAAGAACATTCCTCGACATTCGAGCGTTAGGGACTTGGCGATTTCGATAGCAATAAACGAATGATAATATTATACGCGATCACATTAAGCGGAGTCCACTGTACCACTGATATCAGTAAAGTTGCTACGAATATCGTCACATATCAGTACATTTGTATTGATATCACTGCGAATTTTATACTAAATGTACTAATCTTTTCACCAGGACCACCTGCTCATTTAGCCTACCAAAGTATATTCGTGCATGTAAGTATGGATCGTCATCCATTTTCCATGGGCAATTTAAGAAACTATCGTCATTGCTGCAATGGCATTGCATGACTTTCGCCTATTAGCAACATCTCTGGCCCTTGGAAGTTATTAGACTACAGACACAAAGACAAAAACACATTATGGCGGACAGGAGTTTCCACACCATGTAATGTACTTTACATGTAGCAGCTTGTGTTTAAAGTAAACATAATGCATGGTTCGAAAAGATACAGATCATACAGTGAACTATGAACAGACATAATTAGGTTCTGACTCGTGACTCGGATAACATGACAATTTTGGTGCTATTTTTGACGTTCAACTGCAATGCACAGAACTTCCTTCTTGCTTATATTAGCCGTTATTACAGACGCATAGCTACTGTCTATGCAAAGCACATGTATGGAGAATTGACACCAGTTTTGACGGGCTATTCTGAGAAAGGACGTGGTTCAAGGAGCATCGCATGATTAAGTAAGCGAAAGGTCAACTGGCATGTTTTCCTGTGAAGTACTGGTGAATCTTAAGATGCATACTGTATGCATTGCAAACAAATGAAGGGGTCGCTTGCTGACAGTTCCTGGTTGAAAAATCTTGGTTTCTAACGCTGTTTTTTGGTTAATTTTATTGGCAGAGTTGGTCATGCAATGGATGTCATGTTCTCGTGCATATGTGCTGCGCAGAATAGCAATTAAGAATAGAGCTTGAAATATCTGCATAATCACTGCCTGCTTTCGAAATCATGAGTATACGTAAGACCGGAGCGTGTTCTTGGTCATGAATTGAGATGGCTCTGTTACTTTCTAACTTGCTCAAGGTCAAGGTGATTTCAGACGGAAGACGCAAGCCGTTTATGGCTACCTGAGGCACTGGAGAAAGGCAAAGGGTGCGCCACTACGTGCTGCAGGAATTCGTGAAGCTTGTAAACTGAAAATGGGCACCGCTTTTATATGTACACTGTACATGTAGATCTAGGTGAACTCTGACTACATGTATCAAACATGCCTTCATTTCAAAACCAATGCCAAGGACATTTTTTGCGCCTGGAAAACCAATGGAAATGATATCTTAATGAGTGCCTCTGGCACAGCTTAGTCAGTTCTTGAAACTGATTATCCCATTGGTGCGAACAGAGGTCCCTTGAGAGGCCCCAATGCCTGGGCTTTAGGCAAATGAGATCGTTTTGAGAAACGGATATGAATGTACAGCACATGTACATGTATATCCCCAAATCTCGATGTCTTTTGGGACCGTGATTAACACGGATTTACCCAGGTCCCTATCTCCATTGTGTCCATGTGGTGCCTCACTCAATTATCATTCCATCCATCAGCGGCCCCATAACTTCAAAGACCTTGATCTATACGTTCGATCAGAAACGGTGAATTTTAATTCAAAAAAGTAATAATGAAAAGAATAATATAAATAAGCTTTAGGCGAAATTTGTGCACGATGTTTTTTCTATTTTTTGGAAATCTGATCTCAAATGATGAATTTTTAGATCATTAAAGTAATAATGAAACTAATAATATAAGAGAAGTCGTAGCGATATTGTTTGCACAAATTATTTTCGATTTTGCCTGTTTACTATCAGCGGATGGCAAAGTTGTCAACAATACGTTTGCTCAAGGGTATTTTGAAACATAATACATGTACATGTAAAATATAATGAGACTCTGAATTGAAAGAAACGATTTAATTTCCACGGAATCAAGCTGTGAAGCTGGAATCTCTTATAAAGGATAGCTGGTTCATTTTTATTGAATTGTATGCTAAATACATGTACATGTACCTTCAATACGTCGATGTTTGCAAGGGTTCAACTGTAGACATGGTCACTTCATAGTGGTCGGTTCACATCTCATAATGTAGATTTGCATCTATTTTTTGATTTTACTTTTTCTGAGGTGTGCATAGTTTTTTACCAAATCGATTGTAGATTTTGCGAAAAACGCCATTCGTTTTCGATCAAGTGTCTCATGGGCAGTAATTGCTTAATGTGTGGCCTAGCATAAATTATCATCCATGACTGCATTTGCTATGCATTTTTGCTCAACTAGTCTGGTTACGAACAGGTTTTTCGATTTTCTCGGGTATAGTAGGAAAGTAAACTATTTTGAAAATGGTGGCCATTAACCTCGTTCCCCCCTTTATGCTCACATTTGTGGTTAGTTTAAAACAACAACAAAAACTTGGTTCTCTTCATCCGTCAAAACACTGCAGTAGAGTTGACTAAACCCCACTAATACATATACCGGAATGAATTCGCTTAATTTTAATATCATGTAGGATTGCAGTTTGGATGGTTACTCAACTTGAATTCCCAAAAATTGAAGATGTGAGACAGAGGAAATGTGAGACAGTGTTAGCCAATACTGCTGAAATTGTGACAATGCACACTGCATATACAGTACAATGTACATGTATACCCGTGTATCTGGATGTTTTCGAAAATGTCCATGCATGTTGAGAGCAACAATAGCACTAGTTTATATTCAAGTCTGAAAAACAATTCAAATTTTTATAAGATTTTTGCTCGTTCGTTGGCGTTGTCCGAATAGCAGGCATACGGTTCAGAGTATGCATATTTTGACAGTTTAGCATATTCACAAATAAATCCGCACGGGGATAGGTACATTGTAATCTCTTTTACATAACAATGGTTTATGGGTGGTCCTATAGTTTGTTGACATCTTTTCTGCACACCTGCGAGTGGTCAAGCAAGAAAAATCATGATATTTTCCCAAAAAGCACTTTTAATATACACCTACACGTATACATGTATTAATTTCCATAATGAAGTAATGGTAAATTAATATCTGTATTGTGCGTTCAGGCTTGTGCATGAGGTAGGTCTGTAAATCCATGTAGAAAGTGAAGTTGAATTTTAGTATTTTCACCCCCACATTGACGTGTTTGTTTCCAATCGCAATTTCTTCCATGCTTGCATTCGGTCAATAGCCTCTGTCATTTAATATAAGCTCGTACGTGGCAATCTGCAGGAATCCCACAACATTTTTCCTGTTACAAATCTCGTTTTAACCCTTTCTTCGTGACGTTTGCATTTCGCTCGTAGATAACGTGGGGGAGGATAGACGGAAAGCGCTACAACCGGTTTTTCTTTGTACGTGTATGTTCAACTGCGTTACAGCGAAAACTTATAAATAAATGCAGAAAAAAGAATGCGTCATGCCTAATGTGATATGGGATAAGTGCCTATTTTAGCCATTTTTTTGTCATAGTAATAACATTATTCTGCTATAGGGTTAATTTCACTTTGCGTACTTCTGATTGGTCTCGTTTTTAAGTTAGATTGAGTATTGTTTACTTTATAAGCATCTGCTCTAATACTGCAAAAATACGTTTTAATGTTAATGAAACTTTGTTTATTAATCGAATAATGTTCATTAATTCGGTCCAGTTGCCGCTTTAATAACGGATTAAATCGAAGGGAAAATCTGATGCTGAAAGTCACAATGGCCACTCGTGGGGTACTAAATAAGTATTTCGTACAATAGCATGCAGTAAGGCAAACCTTTCCTATATTATCAGAACATAAATTAATTTTCCCATGTTTCTGTCCGGATTTTCCAGAATTTGAATTGTCAAACTACCTGTACTAAGTTTTCCAGAATTTACCTTGGTACAAGTGCAGTTTGACACCACTGTTGTTCTTTTAATATTAAATTTAAATCTACTTTAAAGAAAACAATTTTACTGTTTAAAAAATCCTAAAATTATTCTTAATTTGTTTTCAAAAGTCTACAATTGTGCTTAAATTTTCTCCAACAAGTCCTAAATTTCAAAACTTTGAATTTGTTTGCCACCCTGCTCCTTCTCCCGTATAGGTTGATAAAATTTCGATTGATACGTTGCTGATGCACGATACACGGTACTAAAAATGCATGTCAAAGTATGAAAACTATTCTTTAAACCAATCATACTTTAAGTTAGACCTGCACATTAAGATGGAAATTTCACGATTGAACTTTCGCATATTCTCAAAGACACTTATAGCTGCATCACATTTTCTTCATGTAATGCTGACGCTGATTTGGGGGGAAATGGGTCCAAACAGTTGTTATTAGTGTTCAAAAAGTTGAATTGATTCTACAGTCGTGCAGCAAGCCAGGCCAGGATTCATTATTGGCTGACCGTAATGAATTTTGGCTCTTTTCGGTTGGCGAAAGAGGCCATTAAAAGTGCGAGTGAACTCTTAATGCATTTTTGAGAGCAAAAAGTGGAAAGAGTGTAAAAACTGCAAAGACGAGATCTTGACCTCCTCTGTTTTTCTTTCCTCGGTGCTCGTTTTCTAGCCGCGATACCTTCCAAATATGTTTTGGATCAATGCTAAACGAGCTGCTAGGGAAAAAACGCTGCTACGTTACGGGAATTGTGTGTCAGTGACCGAGAAACCAGAAAACGTGAGCAATATCTTAAGCCTTTCTCCAGTGCCAAGACGCTGCAGAAAAGAAACGTCTTACAACTACTCCACTCCCAGTACATTCAGACGTTGTCTATATACATGTACGAAGGCGGTGAGACGCAGTCAGGCGTTTTATGAGGGAAAAAACTGAATATACACATCGAATTGAACTTAAAAACATGAATAAAAATGCCCTCATTATTATACATGTAGATTGAACGACTTCTAATCTCAATCCGAAAGTTATCGATGCAAAACTCCAATCCGGTCTATTATAGCCCACTATATTTGAAGCTGCAAAATGGCATTATGGAGAAAATTATAATGTCCTAAAACTTAAAAAAGTGGCTGTACCTCATCGTCGATACGCTTACGATTTTTTAAAATCGTATATTGGACTAGGACAGGACGCAAACCAAGAGATTTTTTTTCTTTTTCAACTTTGAATTCAACAATTAAGACATTAATGAATTGCAAATGACAATAAATTAATAGGGTTCTCCAGACCTGGAAAACCTTGAAAAGTCAGGGCAATATGATTTAATTTGAAATAGTCAGGGAAATTCAACAAGTCAGTAACAGATTTCGCACATATTTAGCACAAAACTCAAAAGATGACAAGCAATTCTGCGAAAGAAATTAAAAAAAAATCTAATTTAAGTTTGCTGTTTCCTTGTAAAAAATTGTGTTCCATCTCCTGTTGATAAGGTTGCGATTGATGTACATGTATAATAAGAAGAAAATATTGCATTGCTGACATTGGCATGTCAGTTTTGCATTTTCAGTGGTCAGGGAAACTTGTTTTAAAACTTGGAAAAGTCAGGGAACTTGAAAACGTCTCTGGGGAACCCGGAATAAGGTTGAATAAGGAAAATACTGAGGACGAGGTTCATTATGGGTTTACACTGGTACCGTCATTATAGTTTTAGTTTTGGCAGTTTGTATTTTCTGCAATTGATTTGAGGCAGTATTCCAACAAATTAAATACATGTAAGCATACAACCAGCGAGGCACAAATGTCTAATGACATTGCACTGTACAAATGGTCGTATGCTCTCTGGTCAAAACACGACTGAATATGATGTGTAAGCGATGTCGTACATAGAAAAATACATGTAAGTTACAGTAAGCTTATTTAAAATACATTATTTGAGACAGAAAAATGCTTTTGAAGCATCAGCATTTGGCAAATCAACTGTAAATCGTAATGGCATTCCTAACATTTGAGACGCAGCACAGGCTATGACGTCAAGGAAGAAGAGCCTGCTATAAAACAATAATGAACACGAGGATATCCTTGGTAAATTTGTAAGGAGATGAAATAAAAAGAAATCTGGGTTCATATTTAAGACGGTTGAGTTCAGGTGTGTATCTTAAATGCATTTCCTGCGTATTCATTTAGACAGGATTGTTTTAGGTGTCACCCTGTTATTTTCATTACGACCTGCTGGGATTTTGCAACAATTTCTAATAGGTCATTTCCGAGAGCACGAATTAAAATATGGGCTATGATTATTCATGTCAGTACTATTCGCTAGAATCATTTCCCGGAATGAATGTGCTGATATATGCATGGTAAAAGGAAACGTTGTTTTCCAATTGGATTTGGTTTCACTGAAACTAGGTTCGATGGTCGTAACAATTCAATGGCTTTGAAAACTTACACTCAATATAGGAAACCTTGCTTGGATTTGAAACATTTTAAAATTGCTTTACTGTGTATTACAGTCATAGTTGAATCTGAAATCGACCTGCTCAGTTTTTATCACAATGTTGAATTTCTGACATAATGAACTTGACATTGATGCCTGTACGTGTATTCAGCTAATTTTGCCTAAAGCAACGACTATAAGGAAGTAGACGCTATGGGATCAATTTTGTCAATTATGCATTGCAAATGTTTTTTTAGAAAATATTTCTCGTTTCGTCATAACTGGTTTATTGGCATGTAATTATTATTGCGTTCTAACACGTGAAAATGATTGCCCCAATGCTAATTTACTTTTACCTCACTGAATTTAAACTGATCCTTTTTTAGGTTTTTATAATGTGAAATTGTTCAAACTAGTGTATCATCGCTTAATTTTAATCTCTATTATTGTCTCTTCATATTTACTTATTCACTGTATATAGTAAGTCTTCGAGGAAATTAAACCCGAAAAATTGTAAAAATATGTAAAACCAACAGGAAATGCACACAGTTTTAAATACGTTTATGCAAGACAAATCCGTTGTTGTAAACTGGATTATTTTTGAAACGTCATCACCGCAGATGTAGTACAACTTGTATTTACATGTATGATATTCTAAACCAATGCCTCTTTTAGTTATTTAAATTTACAAAATCTTGGCAAATACTCCAGTCAGGATTTTTAATAATTCAGAAACGAATTTTGGTTTTCATGTTTCATCGCATATAACGATTAAGATACAATTGTGAAGACGGTCAGCACATTCACGAGTACTTGTCAGAAAACCGACTATTTCAAGTGTTTTCTGAAAATGAAATGAATTCTGGGAATCTTCAGCAAATGGATTTCAAACACAAATTCACAGAAGATAAAGTAGTTCAACATCGTTTTTCTACATAAACGTTAACACTCCTGATTATCCGAGAAGGTGGACAAATGAAATTTCACGGATAATCGAAATACAAAAAAATAATGCTCCGTGTGCCACATTCAACCCAGGCTCCCCAATGTTGGTCCCAATGTTCCCCGGATAATCGAAATAAAAAATAATACAAGTATATTTTTTAAAATTACATAATTTAAAATTATTTTACTTTAAAAAAATGTGTGTGCTACATTCAACCCAGACTGACAAGTGGTTCCAGATGACGTAATGCCAAGCCAGATAAATGACCAAAGATTGACGTCAGCACGTCCCTATCATGTAGCATCATAGTTCCAAATAAAACGACTTACAATCACAACACAAAATGTTTGCGATAGGCCATTCTACGCTGTGGCTAGTAGCCTATGATTACCATACGTTGACTTAAAACGTCAGTCTTACTCAGTGGTGATCAAAGTTCTGATATCCACGGAACCCTATGCTGAACTTATTATTTTTTTGGAACCCTAGTACCAAAAAACCTCCTGCATTTTTTAAATGTACATACATGTACATGTATCCATTATACACTTCAATTTACAGTAGAACATCCGAAGTTGACCACCTCCCTATATTGACTTCATTTTAAGTGATCGCCGGTCACCACCTTCTCAGTGGAAGGTGACCTCTACATGTTGACCACTTGGACTATGACAATCAATAGTAATTTACTCTCTATGTGTTGACCAGCATGGTCTCAACATGTAAAGTCATGGATGATTAAATTTATTGGCTGCTTTGCAAAACGTATTCTGTACACCCCTGAGCAGTAACTGTCTATCTAGAGGTACGAGTTCATTTTGAACCCCTTCAGTACCCCTACTGTACTGTGCGTGTAATTGCTGGATAAATTTGCAGCACATTAGCACTCCTGGTACTGTATTATGAACATTTTAATAAGAATACTCATGAATGATGAAAGATTACTGTCAAATGTAAGTACTAGTACATGCGGCTCACGGAATTAAAATCCTGTTTCTGTACAAGCCTCGTTTCTTACGTTGACCACCTCCCTTGGGTGGTCAACTTACATACAGTAGGTTCTACTGCAGACTCTGCATTTTGATCTCACTGACATTTTCTTGGGGAAATATGTTACTAACGATAAATATTTAGGCGCAATTTTTGGAAAAAAAAGGGTGAAGGCCACTGGTCTAACTTATAATAACGACCGAAAAAATCACATCCTTTAGTGACTTTTTTAAATGACCAATAATTGACTTTATTTAATCCTTTTGGAACGGGGGACGCACTGCTGGGCAGAGAGAGGGATTTTACTAACTGATTTCAAATCCGATTGCTATCGCTGATTGCCCTTGAATTCTGCCTCGGCCTCGCCATCACATTGACATTCCTTTTCTTTTTGCAAGTGTAGCACTGTGGGCAAAGCAAAGCAAAATCTTCCACTCTTCCTTTCTTCGCCTTCAGTCAATGGTTGAAGTTGAAAAAAAAAGTAGTGTGTCACGAGCAGCAGCGTTGGCATTGGCCTAGAGAACGTCGGAGGGCGCTGTTTCACCTCTTTCCGAGCGTGCAAAATGCTAATGGGATCTTCCTCACTTTTGCCTGCTGTTGCTCGCCGTGGCCTAGACCTCTATGGAGGAGGAAGGGAAAGAAGAGTCGACTATTCGACACACTGACTAGCAACACAACAGGGCGGGAGGACGCAGCTCACTCACTCTCTGTTTCTAGTTTCTGGCTCTCCGAATAGAGGCTATGAGAACAGCGGGCCAGTGGCTGCACTGGAGCACCTCCATTCGCTGGACGACAGCCACCCATGGGACATCAGCAGGCACCTCGTAGGACCAAACCAAACCTTTGGCGCCCAAACTTTTGAACGTCCCACCAACAACTGACTCTCGTGCTTTTCGGTTTTTTGGGTGCCAACACCCCCCCCCCCCCCTGACACCCCACATGGGTGGCGCAGTGACTCTGGCTCTGTGGTGGATTCGCAGCGGTGCCACTTCGTCGTTACCGCTCGTGGGCGCAGGCGCCCCGCTTCGAACATAACGAAAGTTTATCAACTTTTTTTTTCAGTTTTTCGATTTTTGAAAACTTTCACCCCGCGATATTCACCTCATGGAAGTACCAAAATACCTGCACTGACTCGGTACTTCGAAACTTGGAACTTCGTTTTTTCACCTCGCGTTTTACTGGGGTCAACCCAATTTCGGACTCGGAACCACTTGGACTTACGCCGAGGTGCGCGTGACCTTCGACCTTCCCGGATTCCAAGATGCCCAAAATTTTCCTCGTCCGCAAGCTGCGCCAGCACGTCAAGGGCAACGGGGAAACCCCCTTGACCACCACGGCCCTGCTCGAACTGCTGGCCGACCAGGAGGAGCCACCGTCGCCGTCCCCATCCCTCGTGTCCACGGCGTCCTCGTCCTCCATGGCCGTCACCGACCTGTCCGACGACTCGGACCAGCCCCTGGCCCTGTCGCTCAAGAGGAATCCCGGAGGATCCGACAATGGTAACTAACGACCTTTGCAAAATTTATTATAACCATATTCGGCTCTGTCTGTCATGGACCGTTACCAAATTATTTTTAACCCAATTACCGTCGCCATAAAGGGCTGAAATTTGGTGCACGTTTTCTGTTCAACCAACATTTCATGCCGTTCAAAGTTCGCGGAGCAAAGTCGCTCGTTTCGTGAGTAATCAACAACTTTAAACATTCGAAAAATGCATTCGAAATCGTGCATGGTGGCCCGCAATGCATCACCTTAAAAATGCAATCGAAACGCCGATCAATAGGTTGTACGTAAAAGCCCAAGATTTTCTTGTTAGTTTTACCACGTTTTTAATTTAACCCATTGCGAGTTTTGCCTTCCCTGTCTAACTCACAGTTATACTGTGGTCTAACTGTTAATGCGATGCCCTCTGAGCTCTTGCGCCTTGGCCACCCCCTTGCATCCCAATGCGGAGCCATCCGTTGCAGCCTTCCGCATTTTTCTCCCAGGGCAAAACGAGGAAATATTTTTGCCAGATTTAAAAAGATGCGGGGTTATTTATATCCTTCGCCTATCGCTAAATCTGGCGCTGGAAAGGTCTTTGCATCCGCGCTGGTTGTTGTCAACCGTAATTCTTTTCTTATCATCTTAATTCTTGCCGTTGCCTATGCCTATGCATGAGCTGTGGCTGAGCAATGGACGCACCAAGACCTTTACCTTATCAGAAGTTTGAAAGTTTGATGGAAGGGAACGATTGCGAAAGGATTGCACCGGTTTGTGCCAGTTCGCGTTTTCTGGTAGAGTCAATGTCAGAGGAAATCTGTTGACCCGTTCAATCTCCTCAATTCTGATCTGATGCAACTCTTATCGATTACGTACTATACAGCCTCTCGTAATCGGCCATTATAGTTAAACAAGCTGCAGTTAACTGCAATGAGGATTGGCCCAACGTGATGCAATTAGTGCATCGGGTGATGTGGTAATTGCTGATTTTTGCGGAGGATGGAGTTGCCGTCCCGTCCTCCCTGCCTGACTTCCAGATTCACGACCAAGGACGTTGGAAAGTTGCTACAGGCGGTCCATAAATTCTGTCATGCCTACTCCATTGACCTTCTGGACATCAGACCCAACCAATCATTGCGGGCCCTCCAATTTGTTAACTACTCATGAGTTCCTACTTTCTGAAAAGTTGGTGAAATGAATAAATGTCAGGGAATTCACGAAAATGTCAGGGAAAGTTAGATAGTTCACATCAGCCAATTGGTTAGTCATCATCTTTTATAAAAGTTTGGGATAAAAGCCATCATTTTTTCTTAGATTAACAAAAAAATCTCATGCGAACTGCCAGGGAAATGACTAAAAAAGTTGTCAGGGAATTTCAGGGAAATCAACTTGAGAATTTTAATGGGAACCCTGCATGTGTACTTGCGAACTTATTTTTAAAGATGCTGGGTGAAGTTCTGCTTGCTAAAACTGCAAAGTGCAAGACGTTGATGTTACCGAAATCTTGGAAATTTCATTCTATTCTGTTTTGTTCTACATGTAGTTATTTCCGCACAGCCAACTTTCAGCCTAGATTGAAACCTGCTGATTCACAATAGTAAAAAAGACGAGAAAGGATAAGTCAAAGATCACATTGAGGAATCACATTGGTGCAATTAAAAAAGGCGTATTACAGAATAGTCCATGCTCTGTCATAGGCACTATGAGAAAGTGGGCTTTTCCTAACGGCTCGTAAACTGGCAGTGATTGCCTAGCGGATGAGCAGCTAAGTAAAGCAAATACGTTTTAGATGAGGCTAGGCAAAAAAAAAAACAACAGAAGCACGAAAAGGCTAAAAAAAATAACAATAAAAATAAAAAATGGATAGATTGCGACAGCTACATGTAGGACAGATGCCATTGTCATTCTTGTAAACTAGATAAATAGGGTTGAAATATAAATATTTTGCATTTGAAGCAGGGGCTATGACGTAATACTGCATATCCAAAAAAAATAAGCAGTTGAATGACAGACAGTTGAATGCAATATTGATATCTTTGGTCGGAGCATTAATGATGATTTTTGCCTGTAAGGAATATCATTTACGTTATGATGCGGATGGTTTACAGTACGGTACCATTTCAAGTCTGTTTGTTGTCTTGGCTATCGATGCCATGAATACTCTTGAGACATTTAAATGTCATTTCAAGACCAATCTGACCAAGGAATGCAACAGTATCGTGTAACTTTTTGATTCAGTGCAAGTCGATTGTTGCTAGATCCGGGATGAAACCGCACCAAAACAACCTTGTTTGCCCCAGACAGACTGTAGGACCCAGTTGACCCAAAGGCAGCAAAACCTGCATGCTCGGTTGACCCGATAGTTAAGATTTAGCAGCAGCTTTTCTTGAGGTCAAAGTTGCTGCCCTACATCTTTCCCCTCCCATCACATTACTTTGTCGGCTGGTGATTTGTGAATGGCCCATTCGTTAGGTTAAAGTGCCCCAGTTTACGCGTCTTCAGGTGGCCCTTTGCACTTGGGGCATTCCAGCAGAGGTCAGTCGACTGACCCAAATTTGCAGGTTCTTCGAGATGGGATAGGGTGATACCCATTTACTTAACCTCCCAAATCTTCATGTGTCAATAATGTCGTTGAGGTTTCACTGTCAAGGGCAAAATGGGCCAAACCGCCATTTACATAAGGGCAGGCAGGCAGACTAGTCACTTTCGAGGTCACATGGCTTTGGCAAATCCTGGACGTTGATTGGTTGGGCCAGTGGGACCTGGAGACAAGATCATGGTCATTCGAGATTTTTGAAAAAAACCAGACGGCCCGCAATGAATTCCAGTTGAAGGTTTGGACGAGACGGTAATTAAAAAAGCCATGGCCTGTACTCCCTGTAGGTAAATTGAAAATAAAAGTATTAAAGAAACTGCAACGGAAAAATCGAAAGCATTTTCATCATAATTCATAAAAAGCCATAATATTTAGAACAGTTGTTGATTTCAAGATCACGTCCCAGTGTTTTGTTGCAAGACTGATTATTTTTGATTTAAAAATGAGAACAATTACATTTACATTATAGAACAAGCATTAAAAAGCAAGTCTCCAAATTCTTCATTGAAATACATGAACGTGATCTTTCATCGTCGATTAAAGCTGCCATCTCGATTAAACCTTCACGGTTAACCTGCAATGAAAAAATCAAAAAATTGTCGAATTATGCACATACTAGTACATGTATAACACAAATAATCTTAGATGCAACACACAATGTCTCGTGAATTTGTGGAGAGATTTGGCCTGTTTCACAAGTCTTTTCCTCATGCTACAGTACGATAATACATTGCCAAATTAATATTCTGAATGTAAAATGTTTGGATAATGGGAACATGCGATTTTTATTCAAAACTGCAATATGCAGGATTCATGTTTTAAATAATTGCGTGACCGTTTCTTGTAAGTTTTCAAGTTGCATAAGCTCATGATGCTGTATTTTGCATTCCCTGTAACAGCCAAATCTTCGTAGCTTGCATTATTCTATACCGGTATAACGGAATTTGGGGCAAAACGTTACATCGTTGGATGCCGAATGTCTTCTGAAGTTGATTTGAAATCTGACTTCACTTCCAATATTATATTTACCCACACGTGAGGCGGCAACGATATCATTTTCTGTCATATTTTTGGGCCATTTGAAGGACACATTGATCGTTAACGTGTTATGACCCTCTTTATTTCTTTATTTATTTGCTTCACACTCGTTGCATGTAGATTTCTTAATTAAAGCGTTGCGGAGGCTTTTGGAGTCATTGAGCCACCCATTATATCGTGTCTTCAGTTTGGACTATGCCAACAGGCAGCCACGAAGGCTATATGCTGACCATGAATTTTGGACTTTTGTTTGTCAGTTTTTGTATCTCATGAAAACTATTTAATTACCGTTTTCCATCCAACAACGACGTCATTAAGTTTATATTGAAATACTAAGTTTTGTGGACTGGCTGCTTTGCTGGTATTCAGCTTTAATACATGGCTCACTTGCTCCAGTTTTGAAATTGTCAGTTTTTAGGCATGTCTAAAAGATGTACTGTAGTTTGTAATGCTAAGAATTGCTCTTAATCGCACATCATCTCATGGAAGATTTATGCCCTTCTCCAAACCAGTTCCAACACAGGAAAAGTATAAGAAACCAATGACATTGTTGGCATTGTGCAGAACTTTTTATGCTCCAATGAATGCCAACAAGAAAGTTAAAAAAAATCATTTGATCTGAGAGCTCGAGTCGATTTGCTACCACTGTTTTGCATATACACGTATTTCCCATGCTCAGAAGGTAAACTATGACATTAACTAATGAGCGCATCTGTACTGAACAGAAATGGGAGATGAGAAAACGTTACCAACTTGTCTTCACCACGTTTTTTGCTTTGCCAATTGCTCATTATAATGGACAGAAAAAGTTTAGCATCTACTGCCAAAATGCACCCAGGAAAAACTTTCCGAATATGTTAAACGAAAATCTGAAATATAAGAAATATTCAAATGGGGATGCTATCCTGTATAAGAGACAATTCCCACAAACTGGTTCTCACAGAACCTGGGAATCCTGGGAAAGTCAGGGGATTCGTAACTGACTGGGAAATTTGGGGAAGTCAGGAGAATTTGGAAATGAAAGAAAATATCGCAGACTGGTTCCTTCTACCAAATTAAGTTCAATTCCGAGCATCTCAGTGCTCCTATTTAAAAATCCAAATTAAAAAGTGCGCACCTAAATACTCTTTTAATTGTGTGAATTCCTTAATCATAAAAATTCAGTAATTATCGTCCTAGTCAATGGTCATACAGATTATGATTAAAACACTATATATTAAAGGGCGGGTTCTTTTTATTCGATAGTGGTCGATTGGAAAACTTTAAAGGGTAGCTGAAATTAAAAAAAAGTAACCTGGGAAACCTGGGTAAAGTTTGTAAGACATAACGGAATATTCTTCCAAAGTTCTTTCGAAAACGTGCCTTGCACTAACTGGTACCGTTCGTTTGCCATGGGTCGAAATTCTGGCCTAGTGTGGGTTTACCTTTAAGTTGTCGGAAGTCTGTGTAAACCAATGTTATGGCCTGCCTCATTTCTCCTGCTGTATCTGCCCGAAATAAGCACGAAAGTTGGCTGAAGGTTTGCCAGTTTCTGTTCCACACTAAATCGGTTTAACAGGTTTAATGGTAATGAAAATGCCGGCTTGGTTATGTCACCGTGTTGGCGTACGGATAACAGTGGTGTAACAGCACTGTGTCGATGAAATGCCAACATTTCAGTTTGTACCTGCCATGGCAGTTACCAAGGCCATCGTGTGCTGCTTCAATTAGTGAAAGGTGAACTGGGATGAGTTTTTTGGGGCTTGCGTTACTCCCCTCCTGAGCGGTTCAGGAAAAAAATCAAGGCCAAGGTCACGACGCCCTTAAAAGGGCCTGTAAGAACCCAGAAAGTAGGACTAGTGACGAGAAAGCTTCTTTGGAAAGAGAAAAGAAAAGGGGATGAAGATGATGGGATGATGGCTAGGGCAAGGGAAACTGGGGGCATGCAGCAGTAGACAACGGAGAATGGAGTTTCCTATGGGTCCATTTCAGATGTAGGTTACTGTGGTACTCAGGCCCAATGATGGGTCTGGTTTATTGTGGCCTCAAGCATTCGCTTTCAACTAGCAAGTGAAACCTGCAACCAGAAAATCGGTCTTTTGAGCATTTAATTGAAAGTACATGTGGGAGCATAGGGCCTACAAGCTTGTTATCCATTCTTTTGCACTCGTTATTGGATTCGTTGCATTTTTGGATGAGAAAACACCGATGCAGACTTACTGCCTGATAATGTAAAAGAAATTATAATAATGATAAAGATGTTACTAAACAGCCCGAAATTAATGATGAGCTTGTATGAGAATGATAATAAATAAGCAAACATTCAAAGTCATACTTGCACAAGTTAAAAAAGTAATGCGAAATTCCAAACAAGTAGAAATGACAAGTTTCAAGTCCATGGTAGCAAGTTAGTAGGTAGCCATGTTCTGTCATTTCTCAGAAAGTGAATTTACATGTAGTTTGTTTTCCTATCATGTTTATTATCAACAAGTCATTGGTTATTTCGTTATGTAATGTCAGTATAATCGAAAATTTAGTTTATTTTATTGATTTCGTTTGTAAATGTACTGTACCTTAACTGGAATGAGAGCCCCAAACGTGGGCAGAGGGAAATTGAGCACTCATAACCTGATTTGAACTTATACAGGGTTCCCCCAAACCTGGAAAAAATGGAAAAGTCAGGGAAAATTGATTTACTTTGAAAAAAGTCACTGAAATTCAACAAATCAACAACAGATTTTGCATAGCTGGTTATTGGTTAGTATAAAAATCAAGAGACTACAAGCAAGTCTTTAAAAGAAATGAAGAAAACTAATCGAAATTTGCTGTGGTCTCGTGAAGATTTGTTCTATCTCAGTTTTACATACTAGTATCACAAGCAATTAATATAACATTGGCATGTTATATTTTGCCATTTCAATGGTCAGGGGGTCAGGGAAATGTTTCAAAGCCTGGAAAGTAAGGGAAGGTGAATCTCACCTCTGGGGAACCCTGTGATATCACCGGAAGTAGACCAGTTGAAGATCCTACTGTGCGTGGGTTTCGTTTTGGGGAAGAAGCTACATGGAAACTTATGCGACAATCCACAGATGTAACAAACCTATATATGCATGCATGCACCTTAAGTCCTTTATTCTTCGAGAATCTTTTGCCATATTCACAGACCCATGTAACTCAAGTTCCTTGGATCATACTACACTCGTGTTTGGGCCTGGGTGACTGGGTCGAAGGGTGGGCTTGAAGCACTTTCAAGGGCCGAGGAGACTGAGCGGAGAAAGTGGGTAAGGGGACACGAAGTCCGGTGTGTCTGAAAGACATAAAGGAGAGGGGTTAAGGAGGAGCCCCCCTGTCTTCAGATCTGGACACAACTCAAAAGATTTTTTTCTCCCTTTCACCTTGCCCCAACTTACTTTCCCGCATAGACAGGTGTCGTGCGTCAGGCAGCAGTCGCAAAATGACAGCTTTTTGGGGACTGTGTTATGCAGACCGTCTGCACTTTTCACTTACGTGTATTATGGGTTTTCCTTTTATCCTAGTTTCACCGTTTGCCAGTGGACTGAATCAACCTATTGTTATCAGGAAGTTCATTTTTTGAGCGTGTGTTGGCATGATCCAGAAATAAAGCTCCCTTTTATGCGGACCCAGATCTTAAATTGTCTTGTTTTCGTGACTGATAGCACTACATGTAGCTGCCAGCTTGTTACATCACCGCATTTACACTAAATTTCACGCCAAAGCGATGTTGTGGTGAACCTTCAGTAAGCCTGTGTCCGTGTTTATCTTAACGTGACATTTTGGTCCATAGTTTTTCAAGTACTGTACTGTATTCCTGTACCTCTGATTCGCCAATTTACAGTATTGTTCGTAAATATCTGGGTGCTCAATACGGTAGTCACCCATACGGTGAGTTTACTGTGTCAAGACGTGTGTAGTATTGCAAAGTTATACACCTTGTTTGAAAACGAGAAGAATGCTGTTTATCATGATGTTATGCAACATCTTTTCTGGTTGTCGGCAACCATCAGAGGACGTTATCGGGGTATACACTTTATAACAAAACATGGTTATATAACTACTTCGTTTTGCATTTTGTTGCGTAATTTATCATATGACGTCATATCGCACATGTATTTTTAAAGTGACAACACAAAAATTGTCAGTTAACGGTCTTAGGCAGTATTTGATTTTTGTCAAGCAAAATGATCTCAATCTTCAAAAAAAAAAAAAAATTACGAAGGATTGGCAGATACTGTAAATCACTTCTGAAACAACGGTGCTCTATGGCGAAATGATTTTCAAACTTAAATCTCCAGTAAATTGAAACTTTTTGAGTTGTGTAAGTTGTGCTATATGTAGGCTTGCTTAAAACATGTTATTCAACAAAGTTTTACAAAGTCCTGTAATATTTACCGACACATGATGATAACATATGACCTGGTATGTCACAAGAAGCTTGTTACATAACATCATCTTAAATAACGTTTTTCCTTCCCATTTTGAAACAAATTGTATAACTTTGCTGTATAACGTTTTGATACACAGCAAGCCCAACTTTTTACAATGGACAGTAGGCCTACATGTGTATGGCGTTGTACAACAAGTTACACAACATAGTTAAAGAATTAATTTCTTACATTAGTGTTTTGTAACATAGTTGCTGGCGCATAATGAGCCCTAACGAATGTTAAGTTTGACAGTCACTATTTTGAGAAAGTGCACTATTTTGAGACACTTAAGCCGTTACCGGTAGGGGTTAAATTGTTCGAGCAACCCTAGCCCTAGCCCTTATGGGAAAGGTTTTTTATGGCCATTTCGGCCTTCAAACTGTGGGAATTTCACGGACATTTACTGCGTTTTTTGAGAAATGCTCGCTTTCCTAAATAACTGTGTCGAGAAAAAATTCTCGAAAAGGGACCCTCGGTCGTCTTTTGTGCCAGGTTCTAAAATAGCATCTAATTATTAGGACCTAATGTTAATGGTCCTGTGGGATGGGGTTTTGCCCGGGAATATGGGTTAGTAGTTATTTTGTAGCTCTTGTTTACTCCCAGCAAAGATTGATGGAAGTGTCAAGAGTGAAACATATATTTCGTAATTGAGCATTGGCAACAATTAGCACCACTGTAATGAGTAATAATCTTTAGTCAAGGCCACAAAGGACCAGCCCCCACCCAGAACGCATCTCTGAGGCAAAATTTAGGGACTGCATCTGCAGCGTAACCTAATAGGGTTGTAATAATAATTAAATGGCGCCTTTAAAATTTTAATCGTATGGTTCCAGTTTTCGATGACTCGTGAAAAACGAAATAATTGCCCATAAATATTCTGTTAACTTTTCATTTTCTATTTGCTCTGAATGCAATCAATTGGAGGCCCTCGTTATTAAAATAAAAATTGCGCGTCCAATTGACACTTGAGTTCATTTTATGGCCCACGTCGAGTTGTTTGCCAAAAAACAACCAAAAAATAAATGGCGATGGGCACTGGTTGCAATTTCCTAATTGCTTGAAATATGGCCACGTTCTTCCTCATACAATTTAAAACTGCACGTGGAATTTCTCGTTAAATTTGCGTTGCAACCACGTCCATGTAGGCTTGTTGCAGGAAATGGAATTCTCAATTGCTGTTTTAGGATGTTACAAATTGGGGTAATGGAAATAAAATCGTTCATTGCAGATTTCCACGCGAGTTTCGGATTGCACATCTGTCTATAGCAGGGTGTCTACCAGTCATGGATATCATGGAAGGCATGAAATTTTCATCAGGGTCATGGAATTTTTGCCTTTGATTGATATTTTCATAGGCATTACAATTGTTTTAAGTCATTGAAAATTGATGAAATTTGCAATACCAAATCCACTATTCGCCCTGTATTGGCGATTCGCAGATCTTTTTCAGGGTTCCCACAGAACCTGAGAATCCTTGGAAACATAAGAAAGTCAGGGGATTTGTAACTGACTAGGAAATCTGGGAAACTCAGTGAATTTGTAACTGACTATGAAAGCTGGGAATTCAGGGGGATTTGGACAATTATTTAAAACAAGTCAGGGGATTTCCTAATTTTTAATTATAATTCAATCCAGAAGAAATTTCATATATCGAATATGGTGTACAATATACCTTTGTTGTAGGCTATTTGGCAAATTAAAATGAATTTCGAACATGTGCGTACTCGTAATTAAAAATCCAAACAAAAACGTGAATTCCTGTATAGGCTTTATTTCGCAAATTCAATAATTATATCCTCCTCATCGACGACTGTATATGGATTAAAAATATATTATTTATATTCAAGAGCAGGTGTTTTCTTTACGTTTGTCGATGGAGAAACCCTAAAGGTCTGGGAAAATTTAAATTTGAACCTGGGCAAGTCAGGGGATTTAAAGCCACGAAATCTGTGGGAACCCTGCATTTATTAATTGTGGTTTAATTAAAAATGAATTCACACCCATTATCATCATCATCGCCATTTTTACTGAGTTTGAATTTGCCGCTCATCATACGAGCGTTGATTCGTTGAATAGTCATGTGGTGAACGCAGATAGTTCAATGGGGTTTAAATTGGATTTTCGCAAAAATCAGTAATTTTGACGTTTTTAAAGTACAATTTAACGATGCCTCATCTTAACTTGTGATTATACATTGGCCTAAATTATTAGGGAACTTCAGTTTAGCTACCTGTTGATACGCTCAGATACGTTAGTGCTAATTGTGGCGTTTACTATTAATGTGTATGACGCAGGGTGCAATTTGCGTATAATACACGATTCCACGTGCTAATTGGCTATTACTTTCATTGTGAGGTGCAAACGAAATCTTGCGATAACCTGTGATTTTGTTCCTATAGCGTATGCTTTGTGCGTGATAACGATATGTGAAACTGATGATTTGCATAAAATAATGACTGCTAAGAGAGATTCTAATGGTTGGGTGACGGAAGTTGTTACAATGAAGTTGAACATGCCAGCTATACATTACAGGAACGTTTGAATAGATTAAATTTACGCCATGAAACGTCCTTAATGTGGTCCACTAGATCTTCATTCTGACCAGGATTTCATTGGTTTCAAGCAACTCCAGCGGTTTAATTAGACATTTAAATAAACAGAAAATAAATTAATAAATTGGTTGTCAAATGACGTTGGCTTCGATCACATTCAGCTGATCACTTGTATACATGTAGCTTGGTTTGCCGAGTTTTTTATCAGCCAAAACCTGTAAATCCCTGGACTCTGTTTTATGTAATTAACTCGATCACTGTATACTGGTTCGGTACATAACCACATGTATTGTATATCAAGTTCACGTTCCCTATCTACAGTGGAGGCAGCCATTTTGGTTTCATTGAAATATTACCAGAATTCCTAGCTGCAACAGCTTACTAACCTACTGTTAAAAATCCCTATCCTGAAATGGTGCAACATAAACCTACTAACCCTCAGGTTAACGTGGAGTTAAGGTAACCCCTGGTTAGCTAATCTTGTAACCTACATGGTGCAATCGGGCCTTCTAGATTAATACTTTTTGTCATAATTTCACAGTAAAACTGAAAATTAAACACTCCAGATCTGCATATTTCGACGAGCCCAGAAACAGAAACCGTACTACAGAATTTGAATTGCAAAAGTCAATGGGATGGAAACTATCCTCCCTGATGCATTACGTTGTGGCCACAGTCCAAAAGTAGTTGCAGTACAAGTTAGTTCAATGACGAGTATTTTTGCATTTGGACAATACATGTAGAAGGTGCTAAAAGGGTTGTTGAATAACTTGAATCGTATTCGAGGGGGGTTGAACTTGTGTGACGAAGATTGGGGGCGCAAATTGCGTGACGTCACGTATGGACGGTCCTGATGCGCGCATACATGTAGTAAAATCACTACATACTAGTACATGTAGAAATGGGACAGAGGATGTAATTGCACGTTTACAAATATGAAAGCAATCTACTGTACTGTATGCTTTAATGCTGGCCAACGCTACGAATGGACAGTTAA
This sequence comes from Kryphioiulus occultus, assembly GCA_034687865.1. Lineage (NCBI taxonomy): Eukaryota > Metazoa > Arthropoda > Diplopoda > Julida > Julidae > Kryphioiulus > Kryphioiulus occultus. Next base: position 23,002 of record JAQGAF010000461.1, on the reverse strand, counting down.
TGAAATATCAGGCTACTTGTTTCTTTGAAACATCAATGCGGAAGTGCACTTCGGGTCTTTTGAAGGTTACCTATATATAAAAGAATAATTTATCGATTTCAATGGCAGAGCATGCATGGACGTACACTATGAAACGACGGCGCATAACGTTATGCTTATCAAGCCCAAAAGCCAATTTAAAGCAACTTTATTTCACTCAGCAACTGCTAGCCAGATTAATTACGTCTATTGACTCGAATTTCTCCGCTCTTTGCTGACTTTGAGTTAAAAGTTGAATTCGTCGATTGCGTCAATTAAACGAGCTTGTTTACTCGATTGAGGCCTCAATCGCATTCTACATGTACAGCAATTAAAATGAAGAGGATGAGATAGGCTGGTACATGTAGGCCTACTGTTTAACAGTTGCTCAGTGTTCGGATTTGCCAAGGACATCGACGATGGTGGTGGCCAAAAAACCGCTGATGAATCATGTGGATGTCATGTACTCGATGCTAAATAGGCGAGGTCCCCCCAGAACCCTCCCCAATTTAAACCTCCATCGACCAAATCAGATTCTGAGTAAAAAAATCCTGTTTCGATACCAAGCTGTTTGCACTTTTCAAAGTCAAAAAGTAAACTTGAAAGGCAAGCAGGCCTGGTTTTTGTGCTGAAAGAGTCGTGTCGTTAGGGTCTATGCTACAGCATATCAAATTCATGCAGCATTCTGCACATGTAATGTACATGTAGGTGTGATGCATGGGTCAGCACTTAATGTACATGTAGCTTTGGAAACAGTGAAAAAGTTTCTTCAGCTAATTTGAACATGATTTTTTTTTGGAACCGTTAAGTCCATGAAGCAGCTCAGCTAATGCACTCTGTATGCATTCAAACCGAATGATTCAACTGGTGATAAATCAGTTCATACTGTAGGCCTACTTAAAGGGTACGTTCAAGTATTATGTCACCATCTTGGGGCGGGGTGTTAGACAATGACGCCATCATTGCTGCTGTAAGCAGTTTTCTCATGCACGGTTCACGTTTTTGTTGAAACGTGAGAAACATGCTTTTAACACACTCGAACCATAGTTGATCAACCATTTGTTGAATCGTCTGCACGGCAAGTCAACAATTTACGTACAACTTTTGTTTATCAATCTTTCCTGAACAATAAAAATTAATCGTGAGAAAGCGGCTTTACAGGGTTCCCACTTTCTGGTAAGTCAGGGAATGGCAGGGAAGTCGTCAAAATGTCAAGGAAATTGATTTTTCATTTTTTAAAATAATTCATTATAATTCATCTTTTATATTTTTTTTTTGGATAAAATCCATGATTTTTATTTTCTTTTTTAAATTTTCGTATAAAATGCCAGGGAAATCGACTTGAGAATTCGAGTGGCAACTCAATCGCCTATGGAGTTTATTTTATTTTTTTTCATATCATGCGCCTCACTTTTTGACCCAATATCATTCCTGATTCTCAATTCGATATTTGTTTGATCAATGATTGCAATCATTGAGTGGGGTGTAGGGGTTGAGTGATGACAATATTTGAACTTCCCCTAACACTGAGGATATACATGTACCACACGAAAATCTAGTTGTACAAACTACAGTACATGTAGCTAATGGCGAAAACCACGACGTGTTGCTGTTTCCCACTCGGTCATGGAAAGTCGCGATACAGCGATGACATGTTTGTTCATACGGTACTTGAGCTTCTAACTCCTGCAGGGACATCCAACTGAATCTAGGCCCCCAAGACCTCAACTCAAATCGAGTTTGAGCACGCACTCGAGCGCTGCATTTACTGCTATTTTCTGATTAGCCCTTCGCAGCGTTTTTTGTCCGCTGCTCGGATAATGCGTAATAACCGATTGGGTTTCATGGTCAAGGTCGCCCGGAAAGGAAGGAACAAGGTTTTGAAAGAAGCGAAAAAAAAAAAAAGCCAGCGATTGCGTATGAGTGAGAGTGGGAAGACTTGACAACAACAGAAAGCGACCCTCTCGAACGAGAGGAGGGCAAACACGAAGGCAAAAACACGCGGAGATTGGAGAGAATTAAGGAAGTGGGCAAACTGCCAAAAGCGAGTCAAGGCTAGGCGACCTTGCCTGTACAGTTAGCGGAGCGCCCCCTGAGCGCTACACTTTCGCTCTCATTCGCGCTTCGAAAATTCTGGCTTTTCTCCTAGCGGCTTGCATGACATCATCCCGCGTGAAATCACGACTGCCTGCACCCAGATTATACAGTAAGGACCCCAGATCCTGCCTCCTGAGTACTGCCCTTGGCTCGTCATTGCCAGTTACTTTTACTGTACTTGCCACAAAAAAGTACATTACTGAAGTCTGAAGACCACCCCACGTGGGGCTACTTCATGAACATGCGGAGTAAGTTTCGAGAGTAATTGGGCTGCCTGCAGTTCCACAGGGTGGCAAACAAGTCCTAATAAAGTAATAAAAAAATGAAGTCCTAAAACACCTTTAACACCCTGCACTTTGTGTTGTTAGACTAGGCTTCCAGTATTTCATACAAGTTATTTCCTGATAGCCTTTACCTCGGTACAGGTGAAGTTTGTATCATGTTGTATCGCAACACGAAGATGAGTGACTGAAATACTGCATGCTAAAAATTCGGGATGAAATCCATAATTTTTGTTAATGTACAGTTTTTAAAAAAATGACATCAAATTAAAATGTCAGGGAAATCGACTTGAGGATTTCAGTGGGAATCCTGCTATATTCCACCTTTTTTGCCCAAATTTTGGCAACAATTTCTCAATAGTTACGTCATCACATGGGGGGAGGGTGTGAAAAATCACGGTTTTGTGAATACGTAACATTTCAACGTTTTCTTACCAAGTTCCAACATACATGGAAAGTTTAGAATATTGTGCACGACATTCTAAACGCCTCGTTTATTTCGATCCCAAAAGATAAGGAACGGCCGTTTTCATTGTTTCGGCCAATTAAAACACCTTTTCGACGATTAAGATTAACGAAGCGTCGTAACTGACATAAAAACGTTTAATTGTTCTCGAATCAACATCGACGTACAGTAGTTCATTCAGATGGAAGTCCACTGCATACTACAGTAAATATAATAAATAACGATAATGTGGACAAGGACTGTAAAACTATGATAATTAGTTTTCAAGATTATCTCAGTACTGTGCTGTATGCGTGTGGCAACAAAGTTCTATCATTGTCCTTGTAGTTTTTTTTTTTTTTTTTTTTTGACAAATTTCTTCCATAACCTTGGTTGTGTATGATTGCCCATGGCGATTCACGTGAACACCACCAAAATGGTCTGCCGGTTTCAATTATAACCGTTACCCATCATTCATTTAGGAATTTTTGACGAGGACCATCCTTTATTTGATGGCTGGGAGGATGGGGCGGAATTTGAAATTCACAACTGAATGGCTCAGCCGACATTTTGAATTCTGAACTGCCTGAAGTGTCCAACTTTCTACGAAGTTAATTTTTTTTTCCGAATTTTGTAAGAAATTCACGTAAATTTGGCGCCGGAATATAAAAAAAGAGCCACATCCGCGTTCCTGCTGTTTGGGCTTTTCCATCTTTGTTTGCATCAGACTATGCCAACTCGGTTTTTTTCTGTTTTGATCTTGAATGTCAAGTCTAGATTTTTGGGGGCTTCAGAATCAGAGTATGGGCCCGATTGACGAACACGGAAATCTTGGCTTCGACATTTTCCAAGGTACTAAAATACAACCCCTGGCCAACCAGTCTAGCGAATCAGACGTAACCCCGCATTCCTGTCCTGACAGACTCGTTGGAACTGCCATGGCAGACATCTGGAAACAGTACGATTTGGGCTGGGGGCCAAAATAATTTCACTGCCAGCCTATTCCAGGAACCTTCCGTAAAGTTTAAACCCTGTATAAACCAGCCGTAACTAGGCTGGTTACCCACACCCATTCCTCGCTTTACGGCCTAGCTACAGTAGGTTCTTGGAAAGTAGACCGTAAAGCGAAATGCTGTAGAACGAGTTATATTTTGGCATACAAACCCATGTACTGTAAAAAATTCAACAAGAGCTGTTCCAATTTCACGAAAATAAACTTAATCAATGCAATTGCAGCACTGTGCATGTATCTGCATTACATATTTAAACCACATGTAAATGTGGTGATACATTGTACATGTAGCAAAAAAATACAATCTTGAAGAATAGTTCTTATCAAGAATCCGAAGATTTTTATGACCATACATGTACATACCTGTAACTACTGTATATGGTCCTGGTTTTGAAAAAAAAATTGAGGAAAATTCTGTTGTTTTGTCAGTCTTTGTAGCATTTTAACACTGCGCTCTTCATCAGGAAAAACTTGAACGCAGTGTTAAGTTTGAGTTAAAAAGAAGCAAAACAGCAAAATTCGGACCATGTTTTAAAACAGGGCCATCCTGTGTAGTACTAATCTGTAACATCAAGAACTAAAACTCTGGAAGGTCCCATCATAACCGGTTCCATTGGTGGGTTGCACCTACAACTCACATCCGGTGCAATTATTTTGCAATGTACAAATGTTAACACATTTAATGGCCTCAGGCCCATCGTCGACCTCACGTGACATGTCATTCTTGAAAAAACGAGCTGTTTCCAACAGTCTTATTCGGTTTTATTGACCACCAATTGAAGGGCTGGAAGGATAAATTTATTCATCCGTGGGCGTTGTCAGCAAACTACACTACAGTTAGACAATCGCCACTTCACCCAAACAGCTAAGGTCACTTGGGTGACATTTTTTCACCGTTTGTCACCTCAGTCCAACCTCTGTTATCTAATCAATAAATGACCGGAAGGCATTAAGAGAGGAAAGTTTGCACGTTCATGGGACGTGTAACATAAACGTTAACGAATGCTTTATCACCGTTATTGATCTCAGAATTGTTCTTTCTTAATGTCTCCAGCGACCTATATTTCGGCATGGACCATTGCCCTTCAATTCATATCGGTTGGCCCCTGATCAATGCAGTCAAGAGGATCACGAAATCGATACCATCGTTTTTATCGGAAGTGGTCAAATTGAGGGGGACCTTTTCAAAAAACAGGAGGGAGGGGAAGCTGTAGGTCATAAAGGGTCCCACTCGGTTAATTTTCGAGGGGATCACGCATGTGGGTCAAGGGCAGGGTGCCTCAATGGCCCAAGGACCGTCTGTGACCCTGAGGTTTTCCTCAACCAGACTAGATTTCATGCAGATTGGTGTTCATCCTGGAGGGTGCAGAGTTGATTATCACCCAATTGCTCGTTTTGTTATAATATGATTCTAAACTAACAGATTCTGACTAACAGGGACCGGGCCCTATTCCAGGAAGCTCTACCAGTGTAAGTGTTCAAGTGACAACAAATGTATGGACTGGAAAAATATGACCTTGTAGTATTGATTAGTAACTCTTCCAGAGCCCTATTCCACAAAGATATGGAGTTGTACTTGTAGAGGTATGGAGTAATACAATACCTTAATTACAAGTTATACATGAATCTACATTTAATCGAACGGTAAGAGGAGTTCTATGTTTTTGGCCATGTGGAATAGGGCCCAGTTCGATTAAATGTACATGTACTTGTAACTTGTAAGGTTTGGAGTAATCCCTCACAAAAAAGTGAAAGGTATTTTTAAAGGTGCTAGTCGGTAGGTTTCAATTTTTTTGTATTTTTTAGTACCAGAAACGTCTCATCAGTTATGTTTGATCGGGGGCAAAAAATACCTATCATAGGTTTCAGATGGATACCTTACAGTGTACAACATTTTGGAAACCTATTGGCAACCTTTGAAAAACATTGAACATAAAGGCAACCTTTCAACAACCAATAATGAAACCTTAAAGATACCATTACAGGTTTCTTTTACGAGGTTGTAAATTGTGTATACCAATACTACACAATAAAAATACCTTGATACCTACTGGCTACTAGAAATTAACTAAAGTTATACCGAAAATTGTTGTAAGGGATAACACAGAAGTTTAGAATTTTTGTTGTTGTGGAACACAAACACTTGCATATGTAACCATCCCTCTTCTACTGAATTAGTTCCCTGACATTGACGACACGATCATTTCCATACCACTTCGTAAATTCATTTTACATTGGTTTATACAAGTTGGTAATGAAGCAATTTCTTTAATTTTCTTGTAGAATCCGTTGGAACTCCACCGAGCAAGTATTGGAGCCACAAATATCGCAGATATTCCGAACACCTTCCACATTCTCCATCATCTCCATACCCTCTGACGCCTCCCGTAGCCCACCAACGCCACCAACCCAGCGTGCTCGTTGCTGACCGTGAAGATGAGCGTTACTTCAGGCCTGCTTACCACGCCGTGTCCGTCATCCAGCAAGTGCCTGTCCACCGCAACGTCTACGATGACTTCCCATCCTCTCCAGATTCCCCCAGGATCGCCAATGCCCCCATCAACCTATCAGCTTCGTCGTTCAGGCACAGGGACCTGTACCCCGTATCCCCCACCCCGGCTTCTCCGTTCAAGACCTACGAGGACATCAACGAAAACATCCGCAAGAGCCGCAACTCGCCCTCACCCTACAGCAGTCCAGCTTCGGGCCTCATGATGTCATCCTACTACGAAACGTCCAGGTCGCTCAGCACAACCCCTCCATCCGAGCGCAATTACATCAACGAACGTCCCAATGCCGACAATGGCAACTACAGCTTGCCCATGCACTACTACAGGGTGGGTCAGCCCAGCAAGGATGAAGGCAGCTTGTCCTCCAACGACGACGCTGGTCCGTTGTCGCCTAACGATGATAACTCCAAGCCATCCGCGGCATCCATGCCGTCACTACAACTAAGAGTGTCCATTTTGCAACAGCAGGTACGCATGTCATGTTGGTAACATTCCAGCTGAAATGTTCTAGCAATTGTACTGCGGGTTATGCCACGAACAGCAGGCAGCCAAATCCGATGTGGTCATCAACGGACGAAAGTGAAAATTGCAGCAATCGTTTTTTTAAAGCAAAGTCAAATGGAATCGTTAATAATTCACACGAAGTGCAAAAAACTGAATTCTTATCGTTTCCATTTATTGTTCTAGCTCGGCTTGCCCGATGATGCGCCGTTGGAGTTTGTCAACGGGGGGCATGGCATAAAAAATCCACTGGTTAGCCACAACGAGCACGAGCAGATGGAGTCCATGGATCTAAGTCTGGATGCGGACTCCATGTCCAACGACGCTCCTGCAGACACGAGCAACGATTCCAACAAGTTCGTTTGCCGCATTTGCTCCAAGGTGTTCACCCTGCAGCGACTACTCAATCGACACATGAAGTGCCACAGTGACGTGAAGCGTTACCTGTGTACGTTTTGCGGCAAAGGATTCAACGACACTTTTGATCTCAAGCGACACACCAGGACGCACACAGGTATGTATGATTACCATTGGTGTTAGATGTAGACGTCCTCGTTATGTTTTTTATGACATGCTTGGTTCGAGCATGTCCTTGTGGCTAATAAATTTTCCTCTAGGTTTGCTCGAATCATTGTGGTAAGCAATGTCCGATGAAGCGGTTAAGTTTCTACGAGGCACCTGTTTGTTAATTTTTTTGTATTTCCAATGTTGCAGGAGTCCGGCCTTACAAGTGCAATCATTGTGAGAAATCCTTCACGCAGCGTTGCTCCCTGGAATCACACACGTTGAAAGTGCACGGTATCCAGCACAAGTACGCCTACAAGGAGCGTCGAACGAAAGTATACGTTTGCGAAGAGTGTGGCCACACCACCAACGAGCCCGAACTTCATTACATACACCTGAAGGAAAATCACCCATACAGTCCAGCCCTTCTCAAGTTTTACGACAAGCGCCATTTCAAATTTAACAACGGTGCATTTCCGAATGTGTTGCTCCAAGTGCATACGTAAGTAGCCGATGAGTAGCTGATATCGGGCACAGACTTAGGATTCAAACTGAAATATTGGTGCCTTTCTCATCCTACCAACTAATGGCCAATTTTGATGCAATTGAGTTGTATGACTTTTGAATTGCGAGCTCAATTCAAATCATTACCCTGCAATGACTAGGTGAATACTGTGTGGTAGGGGGGAATTGGTCCATCAACCCAATTTAATCAGCAATTACCACCGCATCACTCTTCCTGAGATCGGGGCAGGATGCTGTAGATAAAGCGCACAAGACTTAATTGGTTGGTGGTTAAACTATTTTCACTGGTTAACCGACGAATTAGCTTTCCATGTTTAATCCATGAGGGAGTGTTGTATATACAGCGCGTGGTTATGCTCAATGCTAATCACAGAAATTTTGCTTTTGTTGTTATTAATATATTTGTGCGCAGCTTTTACTCCCCCACCTTTTCCTTGAAAATCTAAGCGCATAATTCGTCATTTAAGCCAGATTTCTCCAGCAGGTTTTGGAAATCGATGCGAGTTATAACATTTTTCGACAGTTTGTTTATGAATGCTGCAACGGTCGCCAATCGCCGTTATATGCATCAGGTTTTCAACAACCTTTTCTGAGTTTGCGATGGTTAATCTCCATTCTTGTAAAGTGGTACATCGATCAATTATTCATCGATGGTGATTTTTTGCCGAAACCACACAATCTCGACTCTCGAGACACTTGTTCTGTGCTTGCAATGTCTGGAACGTTGCATTTTTCGAGTCGTTTAAAAACTTCATTGATATCATCAGCATTAACGCAAAGTTTGCCGTTTAGCTATGAAATACACACGTTCAATAGGAGCATGCCATAGTTTAACCAATGGTGTGCATGTATGGAAATTGTTTTTAGATTTTTTTTCCCTGGTAACTATTTCGGAATGTTGTGCCCACAGCCCCAGTTTTACAAAAACTTCCAAGCATAGATAATGTTGCTGTATACAATGCATGCCAACATTATCTGAAGTCTTTCGCTGTTTTTCTTTTAACATTGGCCCCATAGTTGTTACAATTTCTAGCCATATCATGGTTTGGAATTACTATTAATCATGAAACTTGCTGTATTGAAATAAGTTTCATCCCGTCTTAGCTTAAAGTTTAGGAAATTAAAACAAAGTTTGGATGATTATCTTCAATTTATCACTCCATTGTTCCCCGACACGATCTCATGATTGCGTACTCTTCCACAATGGCATTGTGACAATGTCATATACATGTATCCTTCGATTCACTCTCAAATTTGCCATGCTTGGGCCGAGAAAGTTTTCTAATCCTTTGAGGTTGATGTGCATTCCAAGTGAGGGGTGCCGAATTCATGATTTTGGCGACGAATTTTTTCAGAGCCTGTGATACTGGTGACTTTGATTTTTAGTTTTGGTGTTCTTTCAGAAATACAATGCATACAGTTACTGTATTACTCTATCATTGTGACAAACTTGCGTCAACACGTATTTATGCCAAAAGAAAGTTTTGTCACAAGATATTTCAAATTCAAAAACCAATATATTTCGTCCAAATCACAAGTGGTAAATTTGTACCCAAAATTCCTATAGTAAAATTTGGCTTAACTTTAGCATAGGCATGTTGAGCTTGCTTTTTGTTCAAAGTGTATTTTTGAAAACTACTCACCAGCATGTGTAAGGTTTGCATCGCCTTAGAAACCTTCAGCCTTATTTTCATTCATTCATATGATAACGCTTAACAAAGGAAAAATTTCAAGGTTGGTAACAAGCACAGTCTAATGTTGATCATTGGTATATTCTGCTCATCACCACGAAGAACTAATTTTGTAATTCGTTTTAATAAGGGCTGGTCTCTTAATTCGTAACAAGTTAACGCCAAAAATGCCAAGTTACAAAACAAATGCCTTTGTTAATTTTCAATTTTAGTGTTGAAATTTGTCATCCTCATCAAATTAAAAGCTGGACTTTTCATCATCGTTTACGAAGCTGTTTCCGATGCTTTTAGCTTGTATTTTATTCCTGTTATGTTATTGTCACACGATTTTGTCAGAAGCGGTGCTTCCTAGTATCGATGGAAGTCTCATACCGTCGCTGATGTCGTATTATTCTTACTCTGATAGTGGCAGTAGAACTTGCTAGCTAGGACAAGTTTGTGTCTTCTGAAAACTTAATTTTTAACTTGAATTGTTGAGAAACGTTTCTGCCGGTCAGACGACAAACGATTATTTGTATATATGGGGTTGTTTGTGAATAAGGAGGAATTTATTTTGAGCTATTTGTCGTCTTCTTTTAGACGATAGGACATAGTCTAGGACAAGACCGTGAGTTAGTACAAAGGAGGTGGTATTTCCCTCAACATTATCATAGTTGATGCGAGGTAGTTAATCTTTTTACCCTAACTTGTATTTTCAGCTTTTCCTTAACATTCGTGATTACAGGCATATATGAAGCGCAAATTAGTCACATGATTGACTACAAATATGGCATACAGCAAATAATTTTTCAGCAAGCCATTTATTGAGATTTTTATTGCATTCTCAAGGTTTTACAATGAGCTAGACTTCAAATTTGATGCGATCAGATCAGTCCCCCTCCACATTAAATGCAAAACCAAATCTTAAAACCCTACAGTGTACATGTGCTGAGCGTTTTTCAAGATTTATATCCAAAATCTCTTAAATGTTTTTTTTTGTAGTAGGAAAGCGATTGAATTTCGGACAATACGCTGTGATTAATGAATTCTGTTTCGTGGATATTTCCTATTTTGAAGCATATTCAGGCAAGAAACTAGCGTAGTGTAACATGGCAGTACCTAGTCTAACGATATTTTTTATAAAATGTTATGGAATGGGCAATAGAAGAGTGGATCACAGCTAATGGCGTTGTTTTATTGGTGTTTAAGCGTAGTGTAGAAAATAATAAACCTTTTAACGGCGGCGCATGACTTTTTCTGCCTTTCAGAAATTCCCTTCCAACAGACATTAAAAAATTCATCAAATTTTCTCTAGGCTTGTTTCCTAACGATTAGAAAATGTTCTGCTATTTTCAGCCGTAAACATACCAAAACGATTTGGCCCTGAAACCGTTATTTGTTGGGAAAAATGGTGAAATTTAACGCTGCTGAAACACTCGATCTAAATATATCTATTGAAATTTCTAGAAAAAGTTGATGCACTAACAGAAAGCGAAATATTTCTTTAGAACGCCTCATGAAATGCTAAACTGCTCTGAAGTTTATCCATTTGAAGTTTGACAAACAAGCCAGAGTAGCAACAACGAGATATTTTCTTGCATTCCCAAGTGAATTTGCTCCTTTACCAAGACTGAATTGTGGTTAGTAAGCGATTAGGGGGTGTCAATCCTAAAAAATAATTGTTAATTGAATTGGACTAATTGATGTGCGCGTGAGCAATGGCTACCAAAACCTGAAAAACCGGTTTTGGTAGTCATTTGCAAATGCGCACACCAATTAGTAAATTTCAATTAACACTTATTTTTTATTAAATACTGAAAAGTAGTTTCCATGTGAACATTGAAATTTCAGGGACGGATCCAGAGCTTTTTTTTGCAGTGATCCGTTTCCTTTGAGGAATGCCAAATGCCTGATCTGTTGTTTGCACAAAGGCCTTGTGAGATACATTTTTGTTGTACTTGTTGTGATAATTTAGTGTGAGACTCCCACAGTTAAAAATCACTTTCCACATTTTTTGACCAGAAAATGTGTTCATCTACAAACCTTTCTGCCACGATACCTTAAGGTACCTTGTATTGGAATATTTTTGATATTCGATATATCATACTTGTGAATATATATATACTGTTCATGTATATCCAGTAATAATGTCACCTGAACTAATACAGCTGTTTTCTACAACTGACGTTTGTTGTTTGCTGCGATGAATGCACAAAGTCCGTTAAACCTATTTCTCTTACCAATGCTTTCAATAGATAGCATTATCCAAGCAGATGCTCACTATAGGTCTGGGATACATATTATGAGGTGTTACGGCATTGTACAAATGGGGATGTCCTACTTGGCTTTATTATGTTCCCTATTCTTGTAACGATAGGCATCCGTTACCCTGTTTTCAATAGATATTCTGTTGGTAAAGGTTGAACATCAACTCTTTTCTTGATGAAAATTGCATTCCATGTTAATTTGTTGTCTCATATGTTGTGGTTTGTCAAACTGCGTGCAGATTTCTTGCCATCTGTTGAATGTAAAATGACCCAGGCGTTCCTGTGTAATCCATGTATAGTTCCTCACCAAAGATAATGTAAGAGCGTTTGATAGTGTTGGTAAGTTATTAAAGACACCCACGTTTGCTTCGATGTAATATTTGTCATTTTTTCATATTTAAAACATACAAAGGTATTTTTTCGCTTGACTACATGTAGATCATAGCCATATAGATTACTCAGGCCCTTCCACTTGAGCATGTGACTTTGTTAAAAAAAATTGCCGCGTGGTGGCGCCACATGATAGAAAAATGTTACCCGTGATTCAATGCGATCCAGCTGATGTTCCAAGTGGGCACTTTGAAATTGCGCCATCTAGTAATATAAGTTCGCCCACTCTGGCAAAATCCACGAAATGACACCAATATTTACGCATGTGCTCCCTTGGCAATAGTAAGCTCATGACGTCACCTTCTATTGGCCGCGTGTTGGCGCCACATGATAGAGAAATTTTACCCATGATTCAATGCGATCCAGCAGTTTTTCAATTGACAGTTTCCAAATGCTCAAGTAGAAGGGCCTGAGTAATCTACGTGTAGGGGGCTATGTTTCGAATAATTGAGCCCTAGATGAGTTTTCCCGAATTTGAGACTTAGCTAAATCGCTTTTTAAACCCGAAAACAGTATATTCACCCCCATTTCAGCAAAATCCTCCTGTCCGTTTCCGAGATGAAAGATACAAAATATTCAAACATACAAGATTAGCTCGTTGAATAGTATCGGAATTTTGTTGGATTCTTTTTTCGGAAGCCTGTCTTCAATATTTGTTCATATAGATTCATCTTTGGTTTATTTAAGAATTTTGATACAATCGATGTATACTGTATAGCAACTCTTTTATTCCCATACATTAAAGAAGAAAAAAACTGAAATGTCAGTGAAACGGTATTTTCAGTGAAGGATCTTCCTGTGTTTAATTTTGCACTTCGTAAAAAACATGTACGTTATGTCAGTCCTTTATTTTGATTAACTGCCACTAGATGGCTGCATTGTAATTTACCAATGCTTTGCCAAGTGGACTGCAAACTTTTTTGTTTGCTATTTGCTGGCCTTACGAACTGACCTAGATGTTGGTAGCTACAATATTAAATGAATGCGTAGAATCAAGTTTATCGCTGATATGTATTGAACAGGTCTTCATCTACATAGACCAGTCGACATTCTGGCTTACATTTGCCATTTAGAGAGCATTTTTTTTTCTTAAAATTGTAATTAATTTTTTATAGGTCCTACCTGACTTTATTCTTTAATCTTTATCCCCGCTCCCATCTTTCTGATAAAGCATTCGTAAATGCAGCAGTAGGTTATCTAAAGCAATTTATCCCATGCATGGAATGTTATCCACACATTTCTTATCATCAAATAAGTCAACTAGGCTTATGCACAACTTGTTCATTTGCATGGGCTAGTGCGTTTTGTCAAAGCTGACCTCGGGTATCCTACATCTACCGGTTTACATGTATTTGTTCATTTCATTCGATCGTGAATATTTGGTGCATCTACAGTAATGAAGAATCCCAAATTCTTTATTTTCGCTAATTTCACATGTCGCATGAATTTCATTTTTGAAGTCATTGAGATCAAATATAACATGACATTTTTAGTATTGGCTTATATGATGACATTCATTTGACAATGCATTCCCTATCATTGTCAAGTAGGCCTACATGTTGTCATGATTTTTGATTCGCTTGCAATTGCAAAGAGATCAATCCATGGCCACAGTCACTGTGTTTGCCATTTGCCCTCCATTTGCAGTGCTTGGTAGGCTATATGTACAGTATATGGATGTCAGATTAACTACATGTATTCCAAAAAAAAGTTTATTTTTGTTTAAATCGCAATTAAATAATGTCAAATACTAAACTTAACACAAATGAATAAGTTATTAAGCTTAAACATGCAACATTATTCGATCCCTGTGCCTGGGTTATTAACCTCCGTGGTTTACACATTTATCCTTCAATGTAGATACATGTACATGTATATTACTAATTGAAGCCTATACTCTCTGCGGCGTTGTTTTCAAACATCCTGAGAACACATGCAGTATTTGCATAGTTAACCGGAAATCTGCACATTCTGCCGGATGCAGTTGTTTGTTGGTATGGGTAAATAAACCAATCGGGGCAATACTCGTGGCTTCGTCATGCTTAATTTACATTATATCGGTGCACGAGCCACATGTGCTCTATATAGGTTTACGCTTCTATTTTCTATATAACGAAAGTTTATTCTTTCTAAATCTTAACACATGTATTTCGCACAAGTACTGAAATTACCTAGCTCATAACTGTAACTCAGTAATCATTACTATGAAACCCAGTATGTATCGTTATGTACACTGTACATGTATAACAATATGTTTTAAATGAACAGTAATTGAAGTACGCTATGAGCGGAACGTTTCATGTTTCTCGATATTACTGCATTTTTGTTGTTTCATTTTTTTTTGCATAATAATTTCATTGTTTCAAGAGCCCACGCTATAATGAACTATGCAGGGAGTGGCGAACTTGACGATGGCGCCCTCCATAAACAGGATTTTAATCATGTAGGCCTTTGAGCTGAGAAATTAAATGACACGCAGTATTCGACTCTTCCACTGAAATTATATTTGAAATTATATTTTTCTACAAATACGAGCGTAAACTTTTTTATATAAAACGACAAGGAACCGGTACATGTCCGCCACCGTTTTTTAGACATTGCGCATCAATACAATTACATGAACATAAATACAAAACAGTTTGTAAAGGTGCGCTCACATTTTGCTGATGCATTGTAGGATTACGTTGCACCCCTCCCAAAACTCTGGCATTGACTTTTATAACATTGGTTGTGGAGGAATTTATAATGCGCCTTCTAAATTAATCCTTTATGTGCCTACTTTATAACATTGACAGGGAATTCATAAGCTATTATCAGTATATCATGATAGAAAAGAGACGCAGAATTGTACAACTAGATCCTATAACGCTTTGGGAACTAGTATATGGCAAACTGTAGATGAGATACACGTACATGTATATGCATGCAAATACTGTATACATGTTAGTAGTTTTTTGGCCTAGGATTCATTTGTAAATTGATAGCAGTAATCATCGTGTGTTTAAAAATGAATGCCTTTCTGGTTCCTTATAGGGGGCGCTTTTGCTACCGGATGTGGTTACCAGAACAGCCATAATGGTAGCCTGCATAGTATTGGTACATTACATCACGGCATTACAACCTTTCATATACTGCCCATAATGTTAAATATACATGTACGAGTTTAACAATTTTTTAATTTTTATATTAGCGAAATAAACTGTTGCTCATAAAAATAAAATTGTCCACAAGTAGTTTAAATCCTATATGTGACAGTGTACTCTTATAATGTCAACCTTACTCAATGAATGGCCATCGTGTAATGAAAGCCATAACTGTTCAGTAAAGTTTATGCATGACAGTCTGAGGATATATTAATTTGACATGTTGCATTCTATATGCACAGCTGCAGCACACACTATGAAACACCTGATGCCATTTTGAAACCATCATGGTGTTGGCCTATAAAAAACATAATACCTTTGCATTGGGCAAAAGATATCTGCAGGTATCTGAATTTTTTGTTAATTATTGAAAAACATCGATGAAGAGGACGAAAGAGGGCGATTTTTCAATGCTGACTTGACCTGTGTTTCTGATTCACTTCTCGCTTTTATTTTACACTTGATGTGCTGCCACTCTGTACGTGGGAGGCTGTTAAATTCTGTCAAAAGTTACAGACACTCGAGACGTATCTATTTCATGTACGGTATAAATAACAGATTGCATGGACTTTTGAACCTCCACGCAAAAATTGTTATTCTTTGGTTACCATGCAAGCACCCATTTCAGTTTCCCCCCCGCACTCATATTCAAATATTTCCGCAGCCAAAATGGCTTGTTTTGATCTTCATTTCCGCTTTCAATTTGTTTTTTAGTTGCTTAAATTTGAAGTGAAATGAAACAGGGCTGCAGAAGTGACCGCACTGTAAACAGTTTGTTTTTAAATACCGGCAACAGAACACATAAATTTACTGAAGCTTTGCAGTCTGCATACATGGATGTAACACAACAAAGTTGTATTTAGCAGTATGATTCCCTGGCTGCCATTTTACTTCCGAAAGATATTGTGCCGTGCATATTAGGAAGTTCGTAGTTACGTATTCACATTTCTGTTACATTATATTGTCGTTTGGAGAGTTTAAAAATTACGACACGAAGTAGGCCTATTGCATTATAGAAAAAGTTTGTTCTCATTTTCGTGATAATGTGGAGTTGGAACACATTCGTGTCTCCATTTTCTATTCATCACCCATTTATTCAGAAAATCGTAAAAACACCCGTTTATGCTGAAATGTGGAGGTGTGCCAACTTTTGAGGCGAATGGACATCATCCCTCCTGGTGGTTTCTCAGTATCTGAGATAACACGCATAAGCACTGAAAGGACCCCCATGGGAGGTTGAAGAGCAGTTGAAACTCTGGTTAGCAGTTGGGACTAAATTGGAGTCCAGAAATGGTCCCGCAGAAATGTTTCCACTCATTTTAATGACACACGTGCTTCGGTTATTCACTGTTGCTCGTAAGCTGCATGTAAAAAAGAAACAAAAATCCCCAGAACACTAGGTTTGAACTCAATTGACAAGGCACATAATACTCGTAAAACGTGCATTGTCAATTTTGAACAATCCCATCAATGCCACATGGCTAGCACCCATCCGTCCTCCCCATATACACGAGTACTATATGCTCCAACAGGCTCCAACACACGACCCTTCAAGGGAGACTAAAATCGAGAGGCTGAGGGGGATTTGAGGCAGGACCACATGGGTGTAAATTTTAAATCGCCCACATGTGTTGGACGTTCAGATCACGAGAAGGGATGCTTTGCTTGGAAGTCTGTTTGACAAACACATGTCAGGAAGATGGTTGGATTACAGTTTCTACCGCAGTGATTTTAGTGTTGTCGGGTGGATACGTGTTGGTTTTGGCTTCGCGAGCATAGCCAGATTATTAGCCTATGAAGAGCTGCGTCTGTAAACTGTAGTTGTTTTGAACTTGACGTGATGTGCCTGCCAAGGATTATGGTACCCTTGTTTCAACAGGCTGTAAAGGTCAGTATTATCCCGATACATGTAGTAACGACAGAACTATTCCCATTCTGTGTAGTTTCAAAATGCATACAAGTTTACCATAGTGGAAATAACATTGCCAATTTTCCCAGACATACATGTAGCTGTGTAGAAAAGCATGCAAGTTATTTGTTTATATTTTAAACACCATAAGCCTAGCTCCGCCGATAAATGTCTGGTGCATTCCAATAATAGCCGTCTTTGTCTAAAAATGACTCGTATAGCTGCCAATTTCACCAAACGTGCATTCGAATCATATGATGCAATGAATATACCGGTAGCCTTCGCACAGCTATAAGGTTAACGAATTCTCGGTTTCCGTAAAATGAGCAATCGGTACTCTTCGTTAGCAGTGGATGACTTTGTTTGAAAGGTTTTTGACGTTATACAGTGTCGTTAATTTGGTTCAAATTCCTATGCTTTGCACATCTTTTATTCATTGTACGTCTCCTTTTATTCATTAAATTGGTCAGCTTTCGCGAGCTAGTTTTATTTAGGCAGCTTTTCACGATAAATTCATCATGATACAAATATCATTTCCTTACCCTGAACTACAACTTCGGAATAAATATACTGGAATTCCAATAGTTTTATCGTGTATTTCCTGTATAAATCAGGAAAATCCCGGTCTGCTGTACTGTATGTCGACCGTATTGGGTCCTTAAACATATACTAGCAAATACTCATAAATAGACAGCCTTCGCCTTATGAATGTATATCGTACAAAAAAATTTCTGTGATACACTACATCTGAAGAGCTCAATTATTTTTATCAAAAATCTTGACATATGAAAAATCCGGTTTGGTCGTACAAAATGAAAGACAGAACGCTGATGAGCAAGAAACTTGTGTCAATTGTAGCTTGTTTGCAAATGGTCAATATACATGTACAAACTCTCGCGTCAGCGTGCAGAAACTGATGCAGATATACGCATTTTTTTTCTGAAAGAAAACGAGGTAAAAAAATGAAATGGCGATGAATACATAGCACAGACCCTTGAAGCCTATTTTTATCCCACATGTGTGTATGACATCTTTAGACGTGCACAATTCCCCCTTCATTATACGTATTCGACCTGGCAATTTCAGCGAAACTTTGGTGCCTTTCCAGTCCTAAAGAAAGCAAAATGGTTGCGAAAATAATTTTCGTTCTTCTGCCTTTTCGAAAAAGTTGTGAAAACGTCTTCGTTTTTCATCATTTAAAACGCGCACTTCTTCGCCAATCTTTGAACTGGGAGAAAACGACGGATTTTAACAAAAAATCTCTCCACTTATTTTTGGGAAAAGTGATGGAAGTCACAGCATCTTTTCACTCCGCATTTCACACCTCTATGGGCTGAGCGCGAATAACTGTTTTCCGAAATGGCTAAGAGCATGTTTCGAAAATTATTTTGCTGCTATTCATGCTTTGAAAATCCCGCGACTTATCAGTACGAAATTGTCTATAAACGACATAGTGACGGTGGTAACGATAGTGATAATCATAGTCGGATAGTGGACTCGGACGACGATCAGATTCTACCTGCGCCTTTTATCGACTGTTCACCTGGTAAGGTATATATTGACACTTTGAGAATACTGTGCGAAATTGTCAAAAACGTAAACATTACTCTATAGACAGAAAACACATGCCAGCCTATATTTTTATTCAACATAATTGCCATGCCAGGGAATCATATTTAAACTTAATTGCATTTCGTGAAGAGGTATGCAGGGGTATACTATACAGCATAGGTAACCTAAAACTAATGAAACACAACTGTAAACAGCAAATAATTTCCTTCCCCATTATACTAGCGTATTGTTTGTTGGATCATTTACCTTTCATGCAAAATGTACAGGCTCTCATGCCCCTTTCATCCTGTTTTTTTGTGATTTTATTTTCGTGCAGGGTCTATGAACAATAATAACGACAGGCTCTGTACATGGTATACGCTGTTAATTTTTGAATTGCATACAGATTGTGTGTTCATGCATTCATTTGTTGATTCCTGCATGCATGATGTCAGAACGTAACACGAATTGTCCTTTTTCTACTAAATCAACTGGTCAGTAAGCTGTAGCATTCATTGCCATTCAATAATGTTGCGCGGCACGTTTTGAAACTAACTTCAAAAGTCCAAATGATTTGATTGCCAACTCATCAAAAGGGATTTCATCAAAGGGATTCGAGGGATTCGGAACTCGAGGCAGGGAAGCATTTTCTATCGATCGTCGATAGCTTAGCTAGGGAAATTATATGTACTAGATAGTTTTAGTTTGAATTAAACTGGTAAGCTAGGGAAAGAAGGTAGGGAATTAGCTAGTTAGATCGGCAGAGCAGAACTTTAGACGCGCGTTTTCGTTTTGGAGTTAACCCCAAGAGAGGAGGAGCGACAAAAACACGTGGCTACGCACGTGCACGACGTAAACAAGCACAGCGTAATCAAGCAAGAAGGTCTCCGTCGTACTATTATCATGAATCCAGCCCAGACAGTTGCGACCTCAGGAGGGGTGGCAGTGGATGGGAGCGCCAAGGAAATTGAAATCGAGAAACAGGAGAGCAACAGACGTCCCGCACACGGGCCGAGAAACAGCAAAGGTCAGCCAGCGTGGGGTCACCAACCACAATGACCATGGCTGCTGAGCCTACAAAAATCGAAATGGTAACAGCTCCAGTGGAAAAGGAAGCTGTGGTAAACGGGAAGACAAATCTGGAACCAGGGGATACTGTCAAGATGGTGGATACTGAGACAGAATTGCTCGAGGAAGTAAGTGCAGGCCAAACGAGAGGCGGAGACGAAACCAAAACGGAGGAACCCAAGAAATACTGCACTACAAAGTGTCTGTTCGAGGGAGTGTACGGGGCCACCGGAGACAGCAGCAATATGGTAGAATGCACCATGTGCCAGCAGTGGTTTCATCACAAATGTCTAGACGTGAAGCCAGAAGAATGCGTAAGCGTCTGGCTGTGCAAGGTCTGTCCAGCTCGCATTAAAGAGATCCCAGCCATGCAGATAGCGCAGGAGCAGATGGGAAAGCAAATAGTGGATATGCACCAGCTGATACTACAACAAGGAGCTGCTATAGCTGAGCTGTCTAAGGAAAATGCAACACTGAAAGAATTTCTGGACCAACTGGCACAGGCAGCGCCCAAATCAAAGGTGTGGGGGAAGGTAGACGAGGGTGTGCTTAACAAGCTAGAGGCTCGAAACCCGACTGGGGCCCCCCCAACGCAGGCCAGTCCTACTTGCTACAGGGGCAATCATGCCTGCCAACATCAGGGAGCCCAAAGGAGCTCCCTCACCTGCTGTAGTGGGAACCATACCCATCCACAGCACCAACAATCCCCGACGAGGTGCCACCCAGCTGCAGCTCGTCCGACCTATGCTGAGATGGCGAATAGGTCAGTGGGGAGGAGGGAGTCCGAAAGCCTGGCGTGTAACAACGGATCCCTGCGGAACCCAGCGGCTCATCCTAAGGGGCGATGGCAAAGGGAGATCCAGGGACCTAGGCGATCGCTGCATGGCAAGCCAACTAATCTGGTGGTGTACAGCAACTCCGAAGACAGATGGGAGGCAAGAGAGCTGCAGGACATCCCCTGTGATACTGTCAACAAAATTAATGCCAATATGTCCACCCTCAAGCAGGAATGGCGGGAACACCTTTCGGCAAAGCTTGTTCAGGCTGTGGACGGGACACTAATCATCCATGGGAGCGACAACGAAGTGGAGAATGGAGTGCCTGCCGATACCATCGCAATGGAAGCTGCATCAATGGCGGAGGAAATCGAACGGGAGAACCCCAGAGTGAGAGTGGCAGTGGCAGGCAGTCTACAACGTCCAGGAAATCTCACCCGTGCCAATGATGACATCCGTACTGCCAACAGATGCCTGTACAACCGGTGCCAGGAGCGGGGGATAGCATTCATCAACATGGATAAGCGATTTGCTGGGGCTGGTGTGCAGTGCCAATACTACTTTAACGCTGACGGCACCACCCTGAGCTCGACTGGGGCTAGGAAATTGGCCCGTACATACAGAAATCCGCACGTCTATCTCTCGGGGGAAGCCGAGCGCAGGCCGTCTCCTCCACGGCTCCGATAGCTAAAGCGAGAAACGTCCTGGATGGACACGTACCATCGCAGGAAGGGACACACCATAGACTCCTAAACGACAAAGGCCACCGAAACAGCGGGCAACAGAGACGACGGAATAAGAAACGTACTAAGCTTCATATCGGCCTTATCAATGCACAAGGCATCCGAAATATATCGAAGTGTGAAGCCATATGGGATGCAATGCAGACTCAGAAGCTAGGCATTTTGGCCGTAACTGAATCACATCTGCGGAACGAGGAGGCCATATCCCAGCGGCACAACATCCAGTTTATTGGTGTGCAAAGGAGGGACGGCGAGAAACGACTGGGCGGTGTGGGGATCTTCCATCACAAGTCTGCCCCTTGCGAACTTATCTCCCCAAACTGCAAGGAACACATGTGGGTGCACTTGAAATGGAAAGGCCAGGACTATGCAATAGCAGTGGTGTACATGGCAGTGGAGGGCACAGATCCATCCTGGAATGAGGCCATATACAACTGTCTGCAAACCGATATATCCTCCTTCCTCAACAAGGGGTGGAAAATACTGGTGCTCGGTGACTTCAACGGCCATATCAGCGAACTAGATATCCGTGGGCAAGACAACGCAAACGGCTCCCGGCTGAAAACATTTTGCTTGGACAACCACTTGAACATTGGCAACCTTATGGAGAACTGTGAGGGGAAAATCACCTGGACTAGAGGTACACTGTGCAGTACAATCGACTATATTCTGGTCCATGACACTGCCATGCAGGATGTCACCCACATAAAGGTGGATGAGAATCATGAATGGGGGATAGATACGGACCACAATGGGATTGTTACCACCCTCGAATACCATGATAAAATTTCCAGGAGACGGAGTATGGCAGCCAACAACAAAGTCAATGGACATAGGAAAGGGAACATTCTCACAGAGGACCCTAAGATCTGGGAAACTTATACGTCCGCAATGGAGGATGCCACCATCCCTACCTCGTATGATGGTTGGAAAGAAATCATACTAGAAGCAGCAGCACAGACAACTGTCTCTGCATGCCGAAAGCAGACCAGGGGATCTGACCAACCTTGGTGCACACAGGAAGTCAAGGAGGCCATCGCAGCTAGGAAGCAAGCCTGCAAATCCCATCGACTGGCCCTCAAGGACGGAAACCGGATGGCCATCCTTACAGAATGGAAGCAGTACCAGACTGCAAAACGCCATACACAGCTGGTGGTGGCGGCTGCCATAGCTACACACAACAAACAGATGTGGACAAGCATCCATGCAGCGGGGAGAGATGGTCCCAGAAAATTCTGGCGGTATGTGAAGAAAAGGTACTCCACTCCCTCCACAGCTAACGTGGGGGACCTGCTTGGAGGCTCGGAGGTAGAGATAGTCTCAAAGCTACGGGATTTTGGCCAGCAGTTCGTGGAAGGTCCAGCTGGGGAAAGCGAGGACAGGGATCCGCTGTCTATCAGCGATGGAGCAACCCCCACTGAGGCTCCCTCTCCCTCCGTCCCCCACCCAAAGCCAATTACCATGTCAGAGTTGGAAGCAGCCTCCAGGAATCTTAAAAGGGGCAAGGCACAGGGTGAGGATGGTATCCCGAACGAATACCTGAAACACCTGGGCCCTATCAGTAGGAAGGCCCTACTTCAGATTCTGAATAA